>VKKT01002852.1:24223-35342 GCA_008038995.1 Haliotis laevigata | reverse complement strand
ATGGACTTCTGTTGAATAGCTTGTCACAACTATGGGCTGTGTCAGTTACTGTGCGTATGGACTTCTGTTAAATAGATTGTCACAAGTATGGGCTCTGTAAGTTACTGTGCGAATGGACTTCTGTTGAATAGCTTGTCACAACAGTAGTAAAATTAAACTAATATATAATTTCAATATATTCTGAAAAAGATGTACGAGTAATGACCATGCATATTTTGTTTTTAATATGGCTGTCATGGCGGCCATATTGGAATTCATTCGAGCCTCTTGAGCATACATTGTATTGGAAACAAGCATTTGAAGTTTCAGCTTCAGGAGATATTTACGGCTTCCGGCGCTCGACACAGAAACAGGCAACGACATTAAGCTCGCGTGAGCCAAAAATAGAATGGAATGAAACTTGGTGTGGTGTATTTCTGAATGTGGTATGATGAAACAATGATATTCGTGGTTTACCAATGTAGCGGGTTTTATCATCTAATGGGGGGTGTTATCGGTGCAGTTTAGCAATCTGATTAACTTGGTGTAATAATCTGATAAGTATGCAAATTACGTCAATCCACGAACTACTTTCTCAAAACTCCATACATGCCGTGCGAATCCTAAAACGTTTTAACATTTCAGTGATGACGTCGTAGAGAGTTTGCGTTGCGTCGACGAGTTTGTAAACAAACATGGCTGCCCCCATTATCAAAATTGGTGATTCTTTAGAATTGATGGCAGAAGTTCTGGAGTCGTTACTGCAGTAATTGACTTTGGAAAACATGAAACGGAAACCTTCGTTCAAGTTGAAGGTACGGATTATGAGGCACGAGTGACAGGCTATTGTCTAAGAAAGGTACCAACCAAGGATTTCGATCTGTCGATCACAACGACCAATCGATTCCTCAAGGTATCAGAAACTGATATTGATGAGGTGATTACCCGCAATGAAAATAGAAACACTACCAAGAAAACCCTGCCTGATTTTGTTGTTCTGTTTTGACAGAAAGATCTTATTTTTGAGCATGAGTTATGTTTGCACTGTATTAGCGTCTAGTCACAACCATATGCAGCCGTCATGAACGACCTTCACCTTGGTGTACCGCCAAGTATTCTTACACGAATGCTCGATTCTCTTCATATACATTCACGTACGATTTGCTTCTTTTTTAGAGTAATGTTAAGAATGACATTATATGATAAAGAGATTATTAACCGAGTGTGTTTCCGTATCATTAATATCATATATTAAGAATAAAAATTGTATTATAAAGGCTCGCATAATACAATTTTTATTCCTAATATATGATATTAATGATACGGAAACACACTAGGTTAATAATCTCTATTTATCGAAATGCCAATTGATTATGTGTACATATACAAGCTGGAATTTCTTCAGTTATTGTGCATGCATCATTCTTTGGGAAAAGCATGTTCGATAACAACTCCGTCAATGATAACAAAGCTATATACGACACAAAGACTATCAAATACAGATCTGTCTTAGGTTTTAGATAATGAATTGGTGGATTTAACCAGATTAATTTGTAAACTGTTCACATGTAAACAGGGTGAAAATTGATAGGGTCAAGGGTGGTCCATTCGTCTAGTTCACCGCCGATCGCCTTGCAGTGATGCATTTCTGGGCAGTGCAACGATCCAGTTGGGCATGGGTTCGTTGCTCAGATCGCATTCATTACGCAGCACAAAGCTGCCATCATTGATTTCACAAGAGACTGCAAACATCTAAGATCTGCACCTTAGGATATCATCCAACAAAAATTTGTTTATGTTTAAAACTGTATTACTGTTTGAAGCTCTCGCTCACCTCTTCAGTTAATTATAAGCCTGAACACATACAATATGGACCATAAAATCAACCAAATTAGACCGAAGCTGCATCGTCAAAGTATATATAGTAATATCCTGCAAGCCAAATTGACAGATTAGGTAGAGATGAGAATACACGAGATTTAACGTTCAAGATGATTGCACCTGTGCAGAGACATCCAGGCACATGTGTGTAGACGAAGGCATGGGTCATATATAACTCTGTGGGATGAAATCGGCGTGGTGATAAACGTTTCTTTCAGATAACACTGTGTCTGTTGAATGTGAACACAAGGATGAAAAATGTAAAACAGCTTTTCCGAAGTTGGTCAAGCAATATCTGATTGTAGTGTCCCTGTG
The DNA here is from genome assembly GCA_008038995.1 of Haliotis laevigata. Classification (NCBI taxonomy): domain Eukaryota; kingdom Metazoa; phylum Mollusca; class Gastropoda; order Lepetellida; family Haliotidae; genus Haliotis; species Haliotis laevigata. Next base: position 33,167 of record VKKT01002852.1, on the reverse strand, counting down.
AACAGTGTTTTAACCTGAAGGTTCCAACCGAACTTGTGTCATCTTCACGACGTGAACAAACTAGCATCAGACCTACAATTCTCGTACTTCATTCAAACTCGTTTTTATTCTATCTATTTTTAATGTTCTTGGATCTTCCCCGTTTCAAAGTAGACACATCTTTTGATTTCTATCACTGACAACTTTTCTTGCAGAACATAGCAGAAACTACTGCAGAACGTACATTAAACACAGAGTGCTCTCAGGTATAAAGAAAGTCGCTCAATTTTGGAAAGCAAACAGTATAATGGAAACAGACAATGATCGGCAATCTTAATTTCCTCTCAGATTATTTCTTGTTTAAACATCAAACAGTGTGTGCTGTACCATTTGCTATGTGCAGTCAGAGGTTGAGAGATCGACAGATAAAAAGTACACATTTCTTTTCGTGCTACACTCACACACACTCCTTACAACATGGCACTTTCTTAGCCACGCAGAGTAATGATACAATTGTCGTTCGAAAACACTCACTGCTTGATATGGGCAAAACCGATACACAATAAGACAATGTAGATGTTGTCAGTCATTTTAAGCCCAATGTTCATCTTAAACCAATTTTTTAAGTGATGTGTTTTGAATCAGCCGCTACCTTTGATGTACATAAATCAAACAGCACTATCATTTCCACCTATAAAACATGTTACTTCACAGCATAAGACAGCATAGGGCCTCACACAGATAATTCCAGGTAAATACGACTGCATGTATAGCCTCATTAATCTCACCTTGAGAAACAAACGGACTGGATAATAGTTACGTGGCAATAGTGAACATTGTGCTGAGAATTGCTATTTGTAATGTTTGATTTTGGAGGATCAGGAAATGCCACATCGTAACCCAGCTAGCAATTTCACGTTGTCACAACGTTATGCTTTCGTTGTTACAACGTTATTTTGTGGCTTCCCATTAACGTTGAACATTACAACGTTATTCTGTGGTCTGACGCCGTGATGTGTCATTTTTTACGTCGTACAAGGTTAGAGTTATTTGATGCTAACGTATTTTTCGTTGTCCTCATGTTCTATTTGACGTTAATATTTGAATAGTTTTCCAGTAGTAATCAGTACATAAGAAACAAAGCAGAAATTCACTTCGATGTTTATTTGTCAATTTGCATGTTGTTTTGGTCGTGTGTCTTATGAAGCTGTAGCCTAATAGTGAAGAAAGAAGCTCAAAATGAAAACTTTTACAGAAAACTATTGTGACACCAAGTTATAAGAAACGTTGTTATAACGTTGTGAGGAGCCCAAAGCATAACGTTTCCTCAACGTAAATTTTCAAAGTTGTTACGTTGTGACATAACGTTATAAAGTGACGTTATACTAACGGTGTGACAACGTTGTGTCATGACTTTACCAATCTACATCCTTTCCACAACGTTGCGAAAACGTTGCTGTGTTAGCTGGTGTTAAGTGCGCGTGTTAAGATTACTCAGACAAAATCTAGCTCATTGTCATCGTCTGATATACTCCTGTCCGAGGTCAACGAACTAAAATGTTTTCTCTCAAAGGTATTAAATAAATCGATATATTTTATTATATATTTGTTCTTCATGTCCTTGGAAAAACTAGTCAACATTCGCGCCAACCGTTTCTCCTTAATACTCATGCGACATTGTTTTCAGATCTTAAGAAAATGTTCATGACGTAAGGTAGCAGTATATATCAGTTGTAACTTAAGTTAGTATACGTTCATTTTTTTATTTCTAAACATGATGTGTGAATTCGGGGTATTCGAATTTTCTCGTGTATGGATTGTGAACAGTTGGTGGCAGTTGGACATTTTCAGACGCTCCTCTGTTATAAATCGAGGAATGTGTAATAATACTAGGTCTAGTTTCTTTTTAGCATTTTCTGTCAGCTGTTCTGTCAGGGATCCGGTATCGTAAACATGTGCTGGTATGTGCCCTTAAGATCGCAAGCCAATAATGTACCGAAAACCGTATTGTAGGAATTAGCTAGCAAGTGTTGCCGAGGCAGTGAAAGTTCACCCACTCATTGAAATACATATTTATTTTATCGGAAGTGAGCATACTACCGCGGGGAATAATAAAGGTAATTTGGAGAACATTGGAGAATTACATTTAGTCACATACAAACGCACGAATTCCTGCGCGACAAAACTATCTGCTCGTTCTATCATGTAGATATTTACATGAAATCGGAATATGTTGCCGTGTGATGGCAAAGGGGTTGGTCCAGTCTATCACAGCCTGGAACATTAACAGACATACTGAAAGACAATTACAGCGTGTTTCTTCACATTCTTGATGGCCTAATGGGGTTACGGCTTTGAAACGAACGGCTAGGGAAGCTTCCCTGAAGATCCTAAAACGGCAATAATTCGTGACAAGGAAATAAAAGGCAATCGGTAAGATGTGGTCTGGTTTATGGTTTCTGCTATCGGCGCCCATGCAAAGTCTCGTGGATTAACTGTGTGTTACAATTTTCACCCAAGGCTATTAGTGAAGGAAGGCTAACACATCTATTGTCAAAACTGGGACGTATTTATATCGCAGCATAGTCAGTGCCATCTTCCTCAATATGAGTGAGTGAGTGAGTTAATATTTAACGTCACATCGGCAATATTTCAGCCATATCGTGACGAGAACAAGTTAATTTATATCAATATTAAAATCAATAAATTTAGAACATAAAAAGCTGTCATCGAAGGACAGTAAAAATTCAAGAGTATCACAGATATAAATTTAAAACTAGTACGCTATCATAACATGTAATCACAATAGACAGTACAAAATACAAACTGGCTACATATCAACCAACAACTGAAGGTAGATCACCAGTGAGTGAGTGAGGTAAAATTTTGCATCGCATCGGCAATATTACAGCAATATAGCGATGAAAACAAGGTAATCAATTTAAATAGCTGTCGACAAAGGACGGTAAAACAACTACAATATCACAGATATAAATGTAAAACTAGTAATTAAATCCAAAACATTTTAACTATAGAGGACAACACAATATAAAAATAGGCTATAGATCCCCAACAACTGATGGTAGATCACCATACCAGGGACGTAGATCACCAGACTAGGGCCCATGGGGACTAACATGCTCAATATGAGATGTGTCAATTACGATCTATTTTAAATGTTCGCATTTACCAATTAATTCAACATTAAACATTCCAGGGCTATACTTGTACAGACATGGTTTTGTATGAAGAATCAGTGCTTATTTTAAATTAGCAATTATCATCAAAACATCAACATAGACTCCAATCATTTTGTCGTTTTGTATGAGTCAAAGGATCATACGGGTCAGAAAGACTGACTGGTCACCACGAGAAGTTATATGTACGTGCTGAAAATTCAAACACGAGTGTTGAAGGAGCATTCATTTCTTGCAGTGGTTTCTCTCACATCTTATAGGACGTTGGTTTGTAACTATACATTGTCTTATTGTTTTACATATTGGTGATAAGTCGTTGTGGTTGGTATTTGCAACAGTGCACTTGTGATGTCTTCAGTCAATATTCTACCACAGACGAAGAATCTCCAGCTGTTGGAAACATGAGCTTCGTACAACTAATTTTTGGCAGTGTTTTGAATTCTTCTCACTGCACATCATTTGCTATAGTTCAAACTGTTTACATTCCGTGCCGGCTATACCCTCGAGTGCAATCAGTCCTTTGTAATTTGTCTGCTATTTATCGGTTTACACACATGTAAAACACAGGACCTAAATAATTTACATCCATTACTGAATTCACCTCTGACTACTTACACTGGGTAAACAAAACCTTCTTTCGAAATTGAATTACATTTGTTTAATCATTATGTATCATTGTTAACATATGTAAATAAATCGGAGAATGTCAACTAACTGACTTTCATATTCAAAAGAGATAATAATAATTTATCTTTAATTTACTGTTCATTTCCTATTCGGCACGAACAAAGAGGATCAAACAAAATGTGTCTTCCATGCCAAATATATCACTAGGAGTCGATAAAAAGTTGAAAACAGGGCAGTTTCTATTTCTATTAATAACAGTAATAATCATTGTCTGGACAATAAAATATACAGTTAACCAGCTTCATTGACAGAGAGATTAGTAATGGTAATCAATGACGTCACAGAGGTGTGCAAATCAAAGGGATCCAATATCTCAAACAAGCGATATTTCTGTGGAAAATAGAGATAGTTATAAATAGAGATTACAACACGAATGTCTGTCATTTATCTATCAGCTCGTTGTTAGACAATGGTGCCTGTGAAACAGATACGAGTGCAATAACCGCTTTATTACAAACCTAATTGCACTGATTCAAAGCATATTTAGGCTATTCGAAAGATCGCAGTAGCGAATTGATACATAACGCAACGATCATGTGTGATGTCATCCGGCTCACATATCCTACCAAGTGTGACCCTCCACAATAAGATTACATCGTTATATGTGGATTATCAAAGTGATTGTGATAGTGCAAACTAGGTAAGATGGAAGACATCTATAGACACTCTACAGCCAGACACATATAATTTCTGCCGAAGCACATACTTTTGTGTGTGCCGCAGATTAAATTCGTGAAAATACAGTTATTCGCTTCTTTTGGGGGGGGGAGAGTATATTAGCACTGAGTAACATCTGACACAATATACATGGGATATATCATGTATTTACGCACAACTTGTGTACATAGGTGGCGAGCATCACTTCATTGTTGATATTTCTAATATATTCATGACTAAAGTATGAGACCATACAAGTCAGTAACAATGATAACACATTTCAGTCGATAATTTAGACTGTAAAATGTAAAACGGAAGCACATATGTTTCTACATTTATCTTGAAATGAAGCAACCGTTCTGGCACGTACAATGTTCTGTAATTCATTTCCTGCAAACACAAATGATGTGGCCTTTCCAGAGCATTGCCTTCATACAACCCTATGACACGACAGTAGATAACTAATACTAATAGCTTGGTGTTCAGAACATTGACTAGTCCATAACATCGCTTTCATTCATTCAGGAAGACCGAAAACATATCATCTCCTAATGGAAAATGACAAAATACTCTGTTTTCTGATGCGTTTCCTCTTATCAGCAGAGCTATTCAACCCGGATAAATATGCCACATGAGTTGTTTTTAGGCAACCTATCAACTAAATCATGCAATAAACGTCCGACTATACTTAAGTACAGCTGTAGTTGTACTGCTCTTACGTCCAAATGTGCGTTTATCCTTTAAAACAAACACTGGGCAGAATAGCCCTTTAGTTGATGGTGAAAATCAGATGTCGTCATGACGTCATTCGGTAATACTGCTTTTGATCAAATCTATTCAGTCTACTAGTCTATTACAAACTGTACATACGACAAAAAGACACGCGAATGTCTTCTGAAGCCAAACGGCAGCAGAAGAAATATTATGTGAGATAAAAGTGATTTGGAGATATGGCATGCAAGATACTGTATATTGAGATATATCCGTCCTAGACATTAGAGCACTACATGAAAGGATGTAAAGAGCTATGACACAGAGGCTGATCCTGCCCTACACCGTGCACCAGTATCCGACGGTCGTATAGGAATGCGGCAGCGATGGGACTATTTCCCAGACAGACTGGAAGTATAAGAAGGAACATTTCTTTGTCATAAGGAAGTCAATGGTCAACATTACTACACGAAGCCGTGCTGGCAATGGTAGAATGTTATTCAGAAAGTACTTGAGGGAAAATATCACTGCAATATTGACCTGCTAATTAAACCTGTCCAAATGCTTCTTTATTGTAGCAAGTTCCCGGTTCTCAATTAGATGTGGGCTTATTCTGTGACAGCTTATGAAATAGGCTTGTGTTTTGATAGAGCTTTGCCATTATTGGGTGATAAGACACGGCTAATATGGCGAGGAGTTGGAACGCGAGCTGTCAACGAACGTGAAATCGAGCATTTTACTTGTCAATTACCTTGTCTGGCAGTCGGGAGTTGGAGATAGAGATAGAGGCTATTAGTGGTCACTGAGTGGTACAATTAATTAGAAACCGAATCTATCATTACAAAATCACCTAAGTCAGGCTTGATGCAGAATTAGTTGTGACTGGCGACAGCGTAAGGCAGCTTGGCTGACGTGGTACTTGTCAACCTCAGGCTATGTTCATCAATTTGGTTGGCAGGACACTTCACAGCTTTGCGAAACGCCCTTTCAAGACATTTAAATGACTATGAATTCATATCATACAACATTGCCTGAAAGGTGTACAAGATACATTGATGTAAGGTGAACACAACTGTGATCTGGAGGTATTAAACTACAGTTCGATCTGTTAACAAATAATAACTTCTTTAATTATTGGGAAATATTGACCAATTTCAATATGTTGACATAAAATCTAAACTAGACCCTTACGGCAGTATGAATGTCATCTGAAACCGCACAGCCTCACAACTGATTACTAGAGCACTACAGTAAGATTTAAACAGTCGGAACGATGTTGTAGCTGATCTCATATTAAATTAAAACCGACTTTCAGGGACCCATGACGCCCATGCCAAGTGAGCAGTTGGGGTAGTTTGGTACAGTTAGAAGTCTGATATATATTCTGACATATATTTACGTTACTATCCCATAACAATCACCTTTTTGTATGTTTCCTTGTTTGTTTTATATGCTGAGCTTTGTAATAGTCCAGCTATATGATGACGGGCTGAAATATTTTTCGAGTTTAGTTTTACGCCGCTTTTATCAATATTCCAGCAATATCACGGCGGGGGACACCAGAAATGGGCTTAACACATTGTGCCAATGTTGGGAATCGAACCCGGGTGTTCGGCGTGACGAACCAACGCTTTAACCTCAAGTGAGGAGGACCAGACACTACAGTTATAGATACTGTTAGCCACAAATATTGGTACACGATGACATAACATGTCTTGATCCCTTCCGCATATTCTTGACCATATTAGAGGGTCTACAGACTACATAGTTGGTGTACGCGTACATCACTTTGTCTAACGTTTTGAATCTATGAACAATATCTGTAAATTAGCAAGTGTCTTTGGTAAAACGGATACAACACTTGGACCAATTAGATAGAGTTTAGCATCGCTCATAGGGTTTAAACCCAGGTTGCTGCCTATCTTTTGCAACTTCCTGGTATCTGATTACATTATTGGAAACACATGTTGACACACGGACAAAGGAATCTATGCTTTGACCAGGGCTCACGGTTACTTGTTATGGCAGAACACAGATTCTGTTTCTTTACCATCATAATGTTTCTTGTACACATGATTTTAGATGTAGTAACTAATTGTTTATTACACAATTATAATTTTAATATTTGTATACTTTCTGTTGTGTACTAAGCAAAGGGTGTTGTTTTTATCTGCAGTTTTCGGAAGCTAATCATCAGCTACCGTCTTTATTAGTACACAGTGGTACAATGTTCCCACTTAAATAGTGTTGCAAAGCTGCAATATAGAGATACACATGGACTGGCGAGAGTGTTTCAGTCTAATGTGATTCTCACCGCAACCGTTAGAGATATTTACATTAAGATGGTAAATACGGCTGTGTAAGTCGTGGTCTTAAGTTTACCGTCTCATGGAAATTAAGTCCTCTCAGCCTGCTGGAAAGTTTGCATCATATTAATTTCATAAAACCATAACTCGAATGAGCACTGCAGATTCTAAACACTGCAATGAAATCGTATTATCTATTTTGCTTGGAACATCAAACCCACATACTTCTTGAGTGACTCTTGATCTGCCATACATTGGTATGGTCTGAACCATAAAGAACAACAGGAATGAGAAATCATCTTCCTAAACTGTAAATATAAACATATAAAATATAAAATTTTAAACTTTACGCATAAAAGAATGTACCATAGGATCTAGTTTGTATAAATCCTTTTCATAGAAACGAGTATATTTTGCTTTCAATTTCGTCTCATACCGATATGACAATTGATAGAGTGGCGAAAAATACACGAGGAAATGTCAACTGTTTCAGGTTGGGAGACGTTTGTCAGTATTAAAAAAGTCACCTTTCCAATCAGCCAGTCATGATAACACAAAGCATATATTCAAGAACTGACTTTCACCTTCAGAGATGAGTTTCAACAACGTAGGCCAATGAACTCACACAAAGTTAAATTCACTACTTTTCACCTATTATTTTATGCCTCAAAGGATGTATTACACAATTTCATTGAGGGCCTGTAACTTTGTGTTTACGCCAACAGTCATACAACAACCAGCTGTAACTCGATGCAAAAACGGCGCTCGGGGGTAGCCTGGTGGTTAAAGCGTTCGCTCGTCACGCGGAAGACCCTGTTTCGATTCCCCAATGTGAACAATGTGTGAAACCCATTTCTGGTGATATAGTTAGAAGATTGCGGTTTGTTAAAATGAGAGGTTAATGAGCGTATGTACGCTCAAATTGCTGTACAGATTCAAATTTACCATCGTTAGATGAAACAAAGTGTCTTTCAAAATACCCCAGTCAGGTAAAGTGACACAGCGTCCTAACACATTTACAGCAAATACCGGACGACAAAATGGCTGACACGATCAACGTGAGAGGTGAAATTTGTAATTGTTTCTTTTTCATCCCCTGTGGCAGTTACAATTCTTGTATATTACACTTCACTGAAAGACGATTACAATTCTTGTGGATTACACTTCACTGAAAGACGATTACATTTCTTGTGTTCGTGCCTGTGAAGTCCACAGGAATGTTGAAGTAGCCCGTCAATTTTTTCATCATTTCAAGAATAGGGTCACCCGGAAAACGTGTAATCGCATAAACGTCAGTTTTGATGTCATGTGACCGACCTTCAGTGGAGAAGCCGTATACCGTGTAAAATTCACATAATAAAGCATAAGTCAGTGGAGAAGTAGTATATGTGTGTGTGTGTGTGTGTG
>VKKT01002851.1:162582-173899 GCA_008038995.1 Haliotis laevigata | reverse complement strand
TCAAGCTGATCCACTTAACTTGATGGTCTGAAGTTTAATTATGAAAGTCCATGCATCAAATATAAATACTCGATTTTACTGAAAGAGATGCAAAGAGACAGTTTTTGGCAAGGAGACTCATTAAGAAGCCCTTAACTGATTGTTTTGAAAACATTTCTAAATTAATACATTCTGGAAACATTTTTGTAACGATAGTAGAATACAGTATTCATGTAACATTTCAATGGTGGATATAACAAAAAGAAATCTGTTACCATATCATTTTACTCAATCTTGGTTAAAGGCAGTACACAATACACTACCTTCCATATACAGAGGTAAACAGTAAACCTATATCAATTCAGTTTGAAAAACTCTTATCAGCTACCACCTGTCTTTCATTTGTGTCAGGGTTGATTCTCAAGCATGAAAACATTTTGTATATTTCCAGTTTTCGTGAGATACTTTGCCACAAGACCTATGCAGATATATTCCAGGAAGAAATGGGATTCGACTTGGTTGTGTTCCGTGGCGTCTTAGGAAGGACAAAGGCTTGTAAAATGAAATGCCTGGATTTTAGAGGATTCAAACTCAGTAAGTTGTCAAAGATTTGTAACCACAGTAAGAAGTTCATAAACAGTCATCATTGTGCTGACCAAAGTCTTCTGAAAATGACCTTTCTATTCCAAGGCCACAATCTGCATGATCACGATGATCTGGACATAAACTTTCTGAAGTACATGTGCTTCTCAGTAAATCCAGAAATGTGTATGATCAAAAACAAAATGTACAGCTGCTTGAGATGTGTATTGATTTGTAGACACGACCTTCAGCAAGCTGATCATCCAGATGTGGCCAGTCCTGTCTCTCAAGAAATCACAGCTCAACCTTAAACGCCTGGCCAAAGTCATTTCCAAGACAGCCGGTATGGGAACGATTCAATTTCTCCAGGGTCTCTTATTTTAGAAAGATTGTTGATTATGGAAGCCCTCCATTTTATCCTGTGTGCTATTGAGCATCCTTGTTAAGCTGTTGTCTCTATCCTTGTCAGTATCTGTGTCAGTTTGCCCATTCAAGGATTGTTCCAGAGTTCTTCACATGCTCAATATGCCATAGGTGTTGTGTCATCATGATCAAAGGTTTCTGATGAAATATTATCGAAACTTGTTTGACTTCATTCTGCAATTGCCATGGTAAAAGTGTAAATGACAACTTGCAGAATGGTGAACACTGACATTTTTCATGTTTATATGTCTTTGCTTTGGTACATGCTTTTGTCATGTTATATTTTTCACATGTTATCTGTCTAGGTGTTGAGGCCACTAGACTGACCGAAGAAGTCTTGCCAAAGTTGCTGAATGAAATCCTAGGCCACAAGATGATCAAGTATTCCAATGTCCGCATCAACTTCCCCAGAGGTAGCGTTTCACTGAAGTTTGCATGGCCTCTGTCTCTTCTTCCCCTGATGGTTAGGCCAGAGAAGAATACATTAGACCACTTCCTTAAAGGAAGACCAAGAACAGAATCAGATAATGTTTATGTTTCTTAATATTGTGTTAATCTTTCAAGCTACCCAAGACCCTGATTTGGCATTCTCAGACCAATATGCACTTTGAATGATACAGGTTAATTTGCATCATTCAAAGGGTGACTCTCCTTTCAAAGCCTAAGAAGGTGCTGGCTAGCCCACCAGATACTTCAGTGGTTACCAGAATGATGGGAAGAACAGTATGGTATAATATTGTCTTTAATGACACTTTCTTCTCTAGCATGCTGTTGATCACTGGATCGTCTGATCCAGACTTGATTATTTTCAGTCTGTTGCCATATAGCTGGAATATAGCTGAGTGTGGCGTAAAACTAAACTCAATCACTCACTCTTCTCAAGCCCTTTGTAATCAACCAGAACATAGCAACGGTACTGTGTTGACCAATAATTTTGGTTACTGTTCTCATTATGCATCAGGTTCCCCATATTCTTTTATTATTTTCTAAGTTTGTTAAGATTGTGAAAGAGTCATCAGCGATTATATGGACATGTTTAGGGCACAAGATGGTGGTTAAGATGGACATGCTGCAGTTTAGCACCAACAACGCATTCTTCATGGACTACCTCATCTCCAACTGCCTCCGCAGCATCACTCCACTTCGTATCCAGGTTTCTACTTTACATATCAGGTAGGACAGTTAGTAATTTTTGGTAAATGGCGAATAGTTTATTTAGTAGATTTGTCTCCCTTGGTGTGATTGACCTAATCTCTATTTCGTTAAATAGTTGATTTTTTACAGAGCGTAGTTCATGTTTTTAGTTCATGCATTGTGTCATGGGAAAATGACCACCTGTGGCCTTGTGGATAGAGTGTCTGTCTGGAAAGTGGAATCCTGATGGTTTGGTATATGGTCATATGATCCTAAAATATGTTGAAATAAAGTGCTTGTTTTTGCTCTGTCTGGCGCCATGCATTAAGAGAATAAAATGAGGACTGGATGGCTCGGAGTATACTGTGGGTGAGTAAGTCATGGTATCTCTGTCAGCTGGCTCTATTATGCAAGATTCATCAAGGCTGGGACAAGGAGCCTCAGACACTCATCGCTGTATATGTGCAAGGTTAAACCCCATTTAACCTGACCAAAACATCAGTCATTTTCAGTGTTGTTCTGAATCAACACTTCCTTATATAAAATGTGATGGAAAACTGGCATAATATGCTTTAAGATCCATGGCAAACGGTGTATGTTGTGTTGCAGGTCAGAACTGATGGTTGGAGATGAGATCATGGACTCCTTGGCTCCATTCATTGTCCTCCGAGGCCAGGATGTAGAGGTACGCTAGTTGAACACAACTTCCTCCTTTGACATTAGGCTAAATTCATAGATTCATGTTACTATTTGGCAGACAACATCAATGTATGACATTTGTCTGGATAGTTGTTTTTCAGGGAGTTAATGCTTTTTGCCTCAGTCAGCAGTCAGCTGATAATCAAGACCATGTTCAGTGGGCATCATGTGCTGTTGGTTGGATGTCCACTGAAGGGCCTGAACTTGTTCAAGCACTAAGGATACTTTTCACTATAAGACAGCTTTAGAAACACTGGCTGAGACAAGCAGATTTGTGCCAATTTCATCCCTATTACTATCATTTATTGGTTTTATTTCCATTCTTTCTCTGGAAAAGAAATTTATCCTGACTTTTGAGCTTGTTACATGATTATATTGTTCAGTGATTTTGGGGAATGCTAATTCATAGTACCTGACCATGACAATTGCATTACTTTACAAGGATGACATTTCTACTTTTCAGACCCTGGAAGGAATATCTCTCCGACAACTTGAAGAAAATGTGTTCTTCATTATTGCACCAGATCTAAAAAAGTTTGCCAATTTGCGCTCACTTGATCTACAAGACTGTAATATATACCTTCACGAGGGAAAAACACGAAGCTGTACCACTGGCAGACAGCAAATTGTAAACACACTCCATTGCTTTGAACATCTTGTGAGATTAGACATTGGCTTCAACTACATTGTAGGTTGTTTAGGGGAGGTGTTGGAAGCTCTCCAAAGACCCTTGGAATATCTCAGTATTAGGGGCTGTGACATTAATGAAGAAGATCTGGACTCTCTGGCCAAGTCCAAGCACGCCCCTCATCTACGGGAACTAAATGTCAGCAAACTGTGTCAGTTCATGATCTTTGATACAAGGAGAATAGCTCCTTCCTATCTCCTGAAGATTCTCAAACAATTCCCACAACTAACAATCCTTAATTTGTCCCAGAACCACTTATCAGACTCCTCGGTGCCTGAGTTTTGCCACACTCTGACAAGGACTTTAAGAAAGTTGAAAATGTTGGACATCTCGGCAAATGTGCTTACATCAGAGAACCAGCTAGACATTACACGGGCTTGTGCTAACATTAGGAGTATGCAAAAACTGAAGTTAACTTGTGTGTCAGGTTTCGTGGAAGAAGCTGAACAGCCCCTGAACATGGACAACAACTGTGAAATGAAACAGAAGCTGGTGAAACTGTTGGACGCCATGGGGCGTGGGGATGTAGTCATTGAGGTGGTGAAACTCTCACAGGCAATATTTGTGGACTTTGTAGACTTCATGGACATTCTCAGGTGAAATCTGCATCTAACTCAGGTGCTGTGTTCGTTCTCAGGTTATTCTCCATAGATGTGAAAGAAACATGTTCTAAATGTGTTCTAAACATGTTCTAAACATGTTCTAAATGACAAAGTGAAGATGATGTTAGGATGGCTAAGTTAGGATGTCAGTTGACCCTTGTTAGGCATGTCTGGTGGAACTGTTCCATCCACTGAACCATTGTGTGATGTCTATCATTGTTGTTAGTCTTTTCCCAAAGAAACAAGCTTGTGCCATAACCATTCAGCGACATTCAAATGTCCATCTATACTACGCAAAAGAAGTTAGCTTACATCCGATTCTTTGTTATATGAAAGAACTGCATGTTCTCTAACTGCGTTTGTGTGGTATACCTCATATTTGCTCAATCAGGCTTTCATTGAAACATGTGCCGAACATGTGATAAGAATTCTGTTTATTCTGAATATACAAGTTTTAATCATGTGTGTTCTGCACTCTTAGTGAACATGTCATACATATCACTCTTGTTTACTGTTAGGTATACAGTTTAAAAATCCAATTTGTTCCCTAAAAGTGAGGGGGTTCTCTTTCATCTAAAATAACATACGTGTATTATCTAAAAGAGCTACAGCCATGGTATGCTTGTGAGACTGACAACATTAAAAGGTAAAACTAAAAGAGTATGATTGTTTCATTTTTTTATATATTGTCACTGAAAACAAAGCACATAGACTAGAACACCAAGACTCCATTCCTCAAAGTAATCTTAAAGTACAGTTGTAATGAAACCTTAAATTCTGGGACTTGTGATAACCTTATCAGTAAGACTGACCTGAATATGATCTCTTTCAACCAAACTGGCTGCAGCAGTAGACTGTCATTAAGACATGCATTGGAATGATACTGTGGACATGTGAATAGGTGAATGTGCAGGATAAACCATTAGCAGTATTTCAATGACTTGCAAACAAGCAGTTTTGCAATCTTAAGACTCACACTACTTAATCTATGCAGTGATGTGAGAGTATTTATAGGCATTAAGAAGTTGAATGTTAACATGACAGTATGGGTAACAAAATGTTTAACCATGTTTACCCAGTACACACAATTTCACAAGATACATGCATGACAAAGGTAAGTTTCCTGTATAGCTAATTATAGAGAAACATTATTGCTTGCATACACAGTATTCAAACATCACCATTTCAAGCCCATGACGTATTTACAGTGTTCAAGCTGTTGGTGACCTTTGTTCTTTGAGGATGTTGGTTTGAAGACTCCCAGCCATTTATCAAACATCTATTTCAAGTTTATGTAGCATGTTTGTAATGTTCAGTGCAATAAGAAATAGTTTGTTTGATGCCAAGTCTGGTTTATGATCCCAAAGAATGGTCATGAATCTGTACATTTTGCACATAATCATGTTAAGAGCTTTATGATAATATCAGAAAATGCATGATGGCTACTGCTGTACAGCATCTGCATCCCTAGTTTGTTATGGGATTTTCTTGTACAGAATATTGTTTGATCACTGAAAATTTACTTTTGAATACTGCGAGTGTTTTCATGTAGCTGACATACTACTCACACTTTGCTAAGGATCACAAAAATTCCCAACTTTGCTTAAACATAGATTTATCATTTGAAACTGTATCCATTTTAAACTGGATAAATAATGATATAGTAACCCCTCTTTAGGCCAACAGCCACTTTAGTCTAACCTTATGCACTTGATACATGATACATGAGTAACCATAAAAATGGTTTTCATGGCACCAATCAACCATTTGGCAAATCATGGAACGAGTCATTGACAAGTACACACCTGTCAATAGCAGGTATGGGATCCACAAGATGCAGTGACATACTGAAACCTAGGATCCATGCTTAATGTAAGCTTAGATATTTAAACCAAATTGGACCCCACATCATAGTTATCTGTTGAATCAATGATTTGATCCTTAGCAAAGTGTGAATAGTATATTTCTGATATTACTTTATCAGGGAGTCTCAGATTGACACATCGTGTCAGCATTGCAAAAAATCCCGCTCTTGTTGGATATGGCATATGTTGTCTGTCCCTGTATAAAAGATGTGAGAGACTTGCGGAGTTGCAACCTTTGGGCACAGAAGTATTTAAGTCCTGCATTTTTATATTTGTTTCTGGGCCTGTCGGTACCCTATCTGTGCTAAGTTTCTCAAAAGTGGAAACATTTTAGAGATTCATTCATTCTGGGCCTTCCTCACACATTAGACTCACATGCCATGATATAATAATACTGTTCAAGCAACATTAATGCAGTCTCACTCGATGACATTCCTTTGAACTGCTGTCTCAGATGTAAGGATGTATACAAGAACCAAATCATTCATTGTTCGAATCATTATTTAAAGATATATATCTTTCAATACCATGCCCTGCTGTAAAGCCATTCCAGCTAGTTTTTATTTTGATGGTAAGAATTTTCATCCATTTCACAAGGTGGGAGTATTTCTTTCACCCAATGATGATTTCACAAGGGATGAGGACTCGCAAGCATTTCTAGACATGTAGTTTACAAAGTTGATCATCTGGACCTTGTTCTTCAAAGCAGTCGTGGTGCAGTGAGCATCGTTAGGGCAATGACAATAAACAAACACCTTCATGATCAGTGCTGAGATAGTGTTTAGAACATGTGAAGTCAGAACAGCCTAATGACTACAGTAGAAGGATGTGAGGATGAGTGTATAAAGATACAGTACCACTTTTATTGAGGTGATTGGAAATAGTCATTTAGGAGAGGCATAATCTGCTTTCTGCATAATCACTGTCATCCGTGGAGATTTATTTATACTGTATGCTTACTGCTTGTGCATCATTACCACTGCTTAACAAACATTATGCCAACTTTATTATTAAGGACTAATAACTTGACTATCATGAGTAGTCTTAAGATACGGTATAAATGCCCTGTCAGTTAAGTTTTCCTTTCCTCCACTCCACCATGTTCCTTTCCTTAATATTTTCTCTGGAAGAATGTTACTCACTGTATAGGTTCAGCTGTTTTATGCTAAAGGGGTTGAAATTGTCAATAAACTGATTGGAACAGAGAATCATGAAAGCTTGAAGAAATTTGCCATTTTCTTTGGGTGTTTGTGAAACTGCTTGGTTTCAGGAAACTGGGACAAATTGTATGCTTCTGTAGAGGGAGATAACTCTAAAGATGGCCAATTTGTTGTTAGGTTACTCAGCATGATCATCAACATTGATTTCCAGCTGAGATGACAGTGATAATTGTGTCCAACCTTCAAACAAGTGCTGTATGTTTTACTAGTATTTATATATATGAGATATTAGTTATCAGAGTTGGGGTATTTTGTAATTATCTTAGTTTCTTCAATGATCAGCCACACATTGGGGGCAAAATAATTCTTACGAATTAAAAAGCTTTGTGTGATGTGTAGATTTCCAACTGTCCCAGGATACAACTGCTAACAGTCGTGACAAGGTGAAAGGTGGACCTCATATTCCAAACATAGAGAACATGGTAGTCAAGTCTGCTGGACATTCCATCAAACCACTGTGAGTGTCCATCTGTCGGATGTGCTCACATCATTTTCTTTATTTCATAAGAAAATATTCTACATATGTGGACATATACCTGAATTCAGGCTGGAATAATTTGAGTTTATGATTGTCCATTTCAGTTGAGAACTGTCTTTACATGTTATGATAATTATGAAATGCCCCAATGTATCATTTTGTGTGATCACAGCCAATATCTTTGTTTACAGACTTACAAATACCCAAACACAATACCTGAATCAAGTAAACTGCATGTGTACATTTCCAGAAGGCTGACACTGAAGCGATGACATATTAAGATTCAGTGTGATAAAGTTTTATTTTTTTAAACTGCAGGGGGGGTGGGGTAAATGTTTTCAGGCAGCCAAAGGTGTTATGCCCCAATGCAGGTACATGTCATGTTAAATACAAACAGAAAAAAAGAATTGTTCAATGACCTGTAGTGAACCCATCTCTTGTGTCAAATGAACACTCTATCTGTATGTTGGGGGTGTTATGCAGTCAAATGGTTGAAGCATATGTATGTTACTGCAAAGGCCTGAGTTTGATACATGGGTAAAGTGTGTGAACTCTACTTTTTCTGGTAACCTCTGTCGTGATGTTAATGGAATATTGCCAAAGCAGAGTTAAACATTTCTCTGTGTTTTATAAGGTTATTGGTAAGCATTTTTCATTAATATGCATCAGTAAACATCAGTCGACTGACATGGATTCACAGAAACTTTCAAGGTCCACTTGCCAAGAATTCAGTCAATCTTTGAGTTAATATTGTTTTGGGTTGTTGTTTTTTTCCAAATAACAGAAAGATTCCTGTCATTTGACGAATCCACAGGGCCATTGTGTTGGACGTTTGTATTGAGCCTGAGGAGCTAGATATTTGAGGTTGGTATTTTGTTTGGGTCATGTATATCCGAATGTGACAATGTTTATTGTGTGTGTATGTTGAAACACTAGGCTTGTGTTTGAACCTTCACTGAGCAGGTGGCTGTTTCATGTTTATGTTTGTCTTTTTTGAAAAGAAACATGGGGATATTCAGAACTTTTGATATAAAAAAATGTTTATGAAAAATGCTTGTTATTATTTGTTGAACATTTTATATTCATACTTTCATAGAGTCTGTTATATTTCAGTCTGTCTAGTTCCATGGTGCAATGAACTGCATAATCAGTTTTTGGGGACCAAAGAAATGTTCATATCTGTTAAAGAGGGTCCTTGGGTGGTGTTGTTACAGTGATTCTGATTGGAGGTACCGTTTCCACCACCTATGTCTTAATTCATTGGCATCCTCGCATTTTGAGGATTATGTTATTGGTTGGAGGCAGAATTTGTCTCGCTGGTGAAATTTCTCCCTGCATTATACACATGGATTATTCAAATGAACTTTCAACCAATGATACTTATATTAGCCTCTTCGTAATTCGGCATTTCCAGATGACCAATGAACATAGCTGTAGCAAATTAGGAGCCATGTGACCAAGTGGGTAATCATAAATAATTGTCCCTCTTTACTTCAGAGTTAATGTGGAAGTCGAGTTTTCCATAAATTTCTAAGTTCATACACATTCTGTGTTTTACTGTTCATAAGCATTAATAAATCGATACACTTTCAATACATTTTTACATGTAATAGAGCACACTTGTACTAGTTGAGTGTATAAATTCGAATTGCAGAATCGGAAAATCCATTTTAGTAGCACCCATTCGCCCTATCTTGAATTTAGCGAAGGGCCGACTGGGTTCTTGGAATCGGTTCGAGAAGTGTGATCGCGAGTGCTGAGTAAACCCACGCGATTTTATAGAAGTTGGGCCAGCAGTGGCACTATGATAGATCAATCTTTATTTCGTACTGAAGAGGTCACAGGCCTATAGTACATATACATATATATATACTATATAGGACCATGTTTTCTTCCGTCCGTCATTAGTACTTCATTTCCAGACATGTTTAGACATGACGAAAACCTTTGAAATGAAATATCATATACTAGAGATAAGAATACCGTATTTGCGATGCGAGTACCGATCTCTAATAGAAGCAAGTCTCTAACAGACGGAGGTGTAGTCATCGTGATGTTCTTGAACTCAACTTCACCCCTCAAATCATCTCACGTCCTTCTCACTAGATGTCTTTATGTACTCAGTGCCTCCAACGTTGCCTTTGTAAAGGCTTTTCTTGTTTCTGGGTCATGTGAACGTGGACCATGATCTTGCGCTAAATGGACAGTGACATCCTCTACCATGTCTGTACCAGGTTTATAAGGCCTTCAGAGCATTTATCAGGATCGGTTGGAGCTATGAGGCAGTTGCTGTCTCCATATTCCATAGGACAGGGGGCACACTTCCAACAGACCGTAAACTCAAGCTTTGTTTATACTTATCCCAGTCAGATCATGAGCCCTCATTCTGGGAAACTGTGTTGATGACAGCGTCGGTTACCCAGGGTACTGAAAATCCCTTCTTGTATGATTAATAGCCTTGACCCATTCGCCATCGCTGCTCCGGATTTGGATGACACGACGCTTAAAATATTCACATGAGCGACACCAAACCTGTGCTTCTGTAGACAGGGATAGGTAACCAAATGATAGTTTTAGTGTTACATATATAAATTAACACTTTAGCTTTACTCTTGAGCATTCGTTCACAACCATACTTCAGTGATAAAGCCTTCAGTTTGTCCCTGCCTTTCTCCCAAGGTACACTTACACTTCAGTCGTGTGTCTACATACAGGTCACTGAGGTGGCAATGTGAAGACTAATGAGAATCAGTTCCGACATAACATTTACATTGTACCCGACCCTAAATTCATGTAACTGCTTATGCGTGTCCTGCACAAATGCAGCTGCTCTTGGCAGCTGTGATCGTGATGACTCAAACTCACGCAATGGGATGACAACAGAAACAAGAACTATACTCCACACTGCCGCAATGTCGATGGAGACGTAAATAAATCAGCTTTTCCTTGGCTTCAGACATGCGGTGAATCGTCAGATGTATTTTCACACGCAGTCTGAAATCACAAATAGCATACGTCCATGCAAACCTGTCTTTAAATCTCAGTTCCATGTGTCTGTCAATTGTTGCTCAAAGCGACATGGGGCGGTGGGGTAGCCTAGTGGTTAAAACATTGGCTCGTCACGCCGAAGACCTGGGTTCGAATCCCCACAAGGGTACAATGTGTGAAGCCCATTTCTGGTGTTCCCCGCCGTGATGTYGCTGAATATAGCTAAAAGCGGCGTAAAACCAAACTCAGTCAGTCAAAGCGACATATGCAATGCCAGACTGCAGGCTTTTCATTGAAAAAAGGAGCCATTAGTCCACATGTGCCTTGGTAAATGGCGAGGCTCGAGTCTAGTACAAGACCATGCACTGGAACCCGAATCGGCGCTGATGACCATGGGCAGTAGCTTCACAAAGGTCAGGAGTCTGCACAGCAGAGGGTGGCGATGTACTTCGAAAAAGGGCTGTGTTCGCTTCAGACAAGCATCATTGAGCCTAAGTGACAGTTGGCCCACAAGGCAGGAGATGCTACAGCACTCCCTTCTATAATGGGAATAGGCTGTACCAATGTACTGGCCATCGCCTCCTTCTGGAAGAAGGTCCATGATCGAGGTAGTGACTTTTCACTCTGTCAGGCTATTCCACATGCTTAATTTCAAGTAT
>VKKT01002851.1:60739-71896 GCA_008038995.1 Haliotis laevigata | reverse complement strand
TTTAAGATGAAAATAACATGATTTGCATATTCTGTTGACTTGCTCCTGCAGTGAAAGGCCTGTATTCATGTGGAATAAAACTGAGGACGTTAACACTCTGCAGAACACCATCAGTGCTATGATTTTGGCATGGTATTGTCTGTACTCAGGGATGAGAATTTTCCGTGAATCCATGGAATTCTGGGAATTTCACAAGGCCAAGGGTCATTTTTGTGAATCGTCTAAATCCGTTGATCCGCCCTGGACCCGGCTAGTTTTCAGAGTTTTTCTCAAAACTTCATTCTCATCCCTGTGTACTATACTCGCCATAATAATTGCCCAAGTGATAAAAACATTTACAGAGGGAGTAGCTTATTAAAACCATAAACAATAAAGTTCATTTGGTTTCTTGTAGCAATCGAGTGGTAGTGAACAAACTAAGTTCAAATGTCTGTTGAACTAAAATAGTTTGGTTATAGTTACAAGGCAGTTATTGTCTCCTTCTACAAGTCTGTTTTCTGTTTAACACTGTCTGTCTGCCTGTCTGTCTATTTGGTGTGTACCGCCACACTCAGCAATATTCCAGCTATATAGCAGTGGTCTGTAAGTAATTGAGTCTAGACCATACAGTCCATGATTAACAGCATGAACATCAATCTACGCAGTTGTAGGGAATGGGTATTGCAGAGAATTTTCATATTGAGATATATTGCGATGCAAAAGCTTATATGCGATATGTATTGAAATATATTGCAAGAAGTTTTTTTTAACAATAAACTACTCATGACCAAGTTAATGCTGTATTTATAAAGCAAAAATACAACAAAATCACTATGCTTCATTAAGCTTTAATAAAAACTTTTAATCATGACAAAATGAGAATATAGATAATATTTAAATGTAATTTTCACCACGATCATTCCCACCACCATTACCACAATTGCCACAATCATCAAGGTTTCCGAGTGTTATGAAGTTTTCCGAATACAAGTCAAAATACCAGTTTTCTATCAGCGTATTGCAATACGTATCGTTTTTATGTCTGAACCGGTTAATACCGGTAAACCGTATATATTGCGCAGCCCTACTCAGTTGGGATATGATGATGTGTCAACCTAGCCAACAAACCTGACCACTCGATCCCATTAGTCACCTCTTACGACAAGCATTGGTCAGCCCATTTCTAACCTTGATCTTCACAGGTTTATCCCAAAGCACACTATATAGTACAGGACAGTTGCTCTCACTCACTCACTCTCTCACTCACTGATCACCATATTTTTGTCTTAATCTATCCTTGGTAAAAGTGTTTTCTATTCAGGTGTCAGTAGTAAGTTCCTTAATGTGGTTTTACAGAGAAAGAATAATGTATGAAGACTGTGTGTATCATAAACTCAGATATGGATATATATCACAGTCTGACAGTCTAATAAATCATCTAGCAGTGATATTGGACTGTTTTGAGGGTTCTGCTGTCACATGTATTTGACCATGTAAATATGCATAAATTTTGAAGGCTTTCAAATCCTTACCTGTCAAGAAGGTCAATAATCAATAACTTTTTTGTGAAGTATCATAGATTCGGTAAATTCATTTTAGATTAGGGTGGGGTGAATTATCTAAAGTAAACAATAAATGACTTTTCTATCATGTGTTATTGTAGAGATGAAATATGGATATTTGAAATGGTGATATAGAGCTTCCTGCAGGGGTACGCCCCATGTAATCCTTACGATCAATGCCAGTAGAGAGATGGAGGAGGAGTGGGTGGCTACAATGAAACTAGTGTATGGATAAATTCTGGATGGTGACGACCAGGAATGGGTGAAGCCTTGACTGTAAGCTGGCATAGGTTGTGTTCTTTAAGGTGCTTCTGGTTTCTAAAAGTTTTTCAGTCATGAGGTGTGTGTTACTGGTACTCCAATAATCATTGATTTAGGATTGGTATTTCAGTCAAGTTGTAGATGTAAATGGAGGCTACAAGTGATACCATTCATATCGGTTTTAGTACTGTATACCTCCAAGTATCAATATCTATTGCTCAGATGATGGAGAACATTCCATAATTCTTTCAATGCTGTTTTCTTTTTCTTAAAACATTTATACAAAGATTCATTTCAAGGGCTTGAAATAATCAACAGATACAAAACCTTAGGAACTGCTAGGTTGTGAGTTTTCGCAACATGGTAACCGATGCTATCATAATAATGATAAATTGCATGTGCATGTCAGGGTACATTATGAAGGTTAGAGCAGCTCTCTGGAATAAACTGAATGTTATCTGATAGGGAGTTATCACTGTTATCACTGAGCATTATGGTTGACTGAAGCCTGTCATTGGTGCACATGAGATTGTTGGGTGATAACGACTCGTATGACATGGTTATAGAATTGTTATGTATTTTAGCTCCAAGACTGCATGGTGACTGGGCTGAGCTAGTGGCACATGTCTTGACAGAGCTAAGCTTGGACACAATGATCTCAAGGTTGTAGACTATTCATGATGTCATGATTAGTCGGAATTGCTTCATGACATGACCTACAGGGGCATCCAATTTGTCTGATCAGAGATACTCTTGTATGGCACTACAGGAGAAAATTGGCAGAGAAGAATTATTGTATTCTAACAAAGCACTGCCCTTGTTCATACACAGTGAAAGCTTGGCAATCCATATAAGATGTACCATACTCAAACACAGTGATTCACTCGCTGAGAAATGTTTAAACTATGAAGAATATAACAATGACTAGGCCTTTTGGAAATCTTGTGAGAAGTTAAGACAGAAAAATGCATTTCAAATTTTTGTAATTTAAGTTGTTGTATTCACTACTGTTTGGGTTAATTTTTAATTTTGTTCCCCACAAAAAAGGAGTTTTTCAAATTATTGATTGTAACTATTAATTAGCGTGGAAGTATTGTCTTAGGATATGTAGGTAATTTAGTGGACTGAATCTTGGTGAAATGATGTTGCATTAGAATTACTTTATACTGACTATCCCAGATCAATTCAATGTGAATCCTGGATTCATTTGTAAAGAAGGGTCATCAAAGGTAACAAGAAAACTCACTACCAAGTTAACAGCACAAGGCAAATTTTAGAATCAAGTTGCGACATTGTGGCAACTTACCATCTTATGTCATGCTTTGACAAAGTATTGAAGGGAAGGTAATATTTTGGTACAGTACACACAGATCAAATATAGGTTATCTGAAATATAAATGTCTCACTGAATACATATAGGAACAACTAACAATAAAAACTTGTATATTCTTTATTCCCAGTAAGTGTTTCGAAACAAGTATTCCACATGATCTATACCAGGCTGTAAAGCCGTTACAGGTAACAATATGCCTAAAGGGATCGTATTTCCTTCTTTATGTGGGTATAATCGCTCATATACGGGTCACCTCTCCCACACTGGTAATAAGCAGTCATAGAATGAAAATAATTCCTCTCATCTATATTCATAACTGTGTTACATGATATACGGCCATGGAAGGAGGTGCAGCGTGCTGGGGGTAAGGCTACAGTATCACCTGGAGGATCCCGTGAGTGTTTAGTACATAACTACAGGGACGTTATCAGGGATATCGTCTGGCTGGGGAGTTGTTTCAAAAACAGGAACTTTTTCTACCATGAGGATTAGAAGAAAAGGTAATCTTATCAATGTTTTTTTCTTCTTTTTTTTTGTGCGAAATTTAGAAAATTGCAGAAAAGATGCTGTGATTTTTCTTGAGTAAGGTGTAGTTAAGTGTAGATTTATTGATGAAAGAGAGCTGAGTTGTTCACGGTATTTGGTGTCATTATTATAGGATTACGCTCAGTTGGCATTTCACATTGACAGAAAAGATGCTGTCACTTCTCTTAAGTAAGATGTATGTATATTTCTGAATGAAATCCAGATGTTATTTGTCTTGAGTCCAGTTCTAGGAGTTCATAGCTCATTTGTTTTAAACTGGAGAATATGAAACACCAGTTCTCACTGATTTTGGGTTAAAGAATCTATTGTGAGTATGATAATATAGAATAAATATTAACTGAATAAAATTTACAAAATACGTAACATTGAATTGAAAGTAAGACTGTTCTTGGGGCAGTTTTGTGAAGACTTGATGGAAGACACTGGTTTTACATTATATAGTACTCAAAAGAAATCAAGGACCACTCAATTCTTTTATATGATAATTTGGCATGGCATGGCAGATTAACCGTTGTCATCAGAAAGAAAGGGGTGATCCTTAGTTTGTTTTGAGTAGTGAGTTTTGTGACTGGAATAACCAATTCTGATTGTTGGAACCGACTATATGGACATCCTATAATTTGATGTTTTTAATCTCAGAATTTTTAATGCAATGTATTTACTGGCTGGAATTTATGTCTTATTTTGTATACGAAATTGAACATTTCTAACTTGATAAACAATTCTTGAGGTATGTCATTGGTTGATATTGGAAGCCCAGAAATAACTTGGCTTGTTACTTCATTCTTGAAATACATACCCTGACAACAACAATGTCATGTGCAGTTTTGAAAAAGTTAATAACTCATACCCTGGGAGATCGAATTTCAACCATATATTTAACAATTGTCATGAGCACATGTTTTAAATGTTGAAAAATTGCTCACCTCTGGACATCCAGATTTAACTGTAGTTGGACATACTTTAACATGTAGCAGAGTTACTGGTAGTTCCTTGGTATTCTGTCTTTCTGTTTCCTTTAAAAAAACTCTCCACCAAATAAAATACACACAATGATCTGACTGTGGTGAGGTGTGGATCAGATCTTAGCTGTGACCAGGATAGTTACAAGTCATAACCAAACGGTATTGATCCACTAATGACTACCACTTTGTCTGGCCATGGAGAATACAGCTGGATACAGCCATGTGGTCAATGTGGTGCTAGCTTCATTAGATCAAGGTCCTTTTGGGTCCTGTGGGATTTTGTTTGAGATACATCACTTTGACAAATGTGCACCCAGTAGGATGAGTGTGTGAGTTTAGTCTTACGCCACATTCAACAATATTCCAGCTATATGGGGGCGGTCTGTAAATAATCAAGTCTGGACCAGACAATCCAGTGATAAACAATATGAACATCGATCTGTGCAATTGGGATACAATGACATGTGGTGTCAACTAAGTCAGCGAGCATGACCACCCATTCCTGTATGGGTTACTGAAGATCAATTCTAACCCGTATCTTCACGGGTCCCAGTAGGATGAGATGGTGATGAGCCGCTTATTGGCACTATGGACTATTTGCTCCACAGGTAGATGACAATGACATTCCAGAGCTCAATGGACCATTGACCAGTGGAATAATGGTGTAGGTTTGAACACATTGTGCAGTGTGTGGAATATTGTGTTATACCCACATGAAGGCCTGGTTAAAAGTGTTCCTCAGAAGTGCTTGCCTTGTGATATGGGTGACTAGCAGGATAGAGTTTTCAGACTCAAGACTTCATGCATGACTGTCATTCTATCATTGTTAATACACACACCAGACAATACATCCATAATGCTGAATTGGTAAAGCCTTCACAAATGATGAGAATTCATCCCATAGAAAGGAGACAATCTTTGAAAGAATGCCAGGTGTTTTGGTACCATGTTGTAATAACAAGCTTGTGGTAGGATGACTGATCACAGAGGGTATGATGCTTATACATTTTGCATAAAAACTGTACAAAATTTACTACACAGGCAATGAGAAACCACACACATTCTTACATTAATTGTCTGATCATTGTGATAGAAAAGTGATTTGGGCAAATGTTTTAGGACAGCTTGGTGCCATCACTTCCATTATGTCATATTAGATGTTGTACCCATGATGAATTGGAGTGTCATGTGAATTGTGAGGCTTTTAGTACAAAATGCGACATATAATCTTCATGAACTATTTTTTTTTAAAGTAACTTTAGTTTATTATAGGGTGAAATACTGTAAATATTGGTGAAAATGAAAAAGGTATTTTCACTGAGTAGAATAACATTTTATTTCACTGAGTAGAATATCACTTTTGCCTGGAAGTATGAAATGCCATGAACTACATTTTTGCCATTAACGAAATGATCGATGTCTTGATCATTTATAAACAATTATCAAAATATAATAAATAGAATATTTTGTTAATGTTGTCAAATAGCATGTATATTTCACTCGATGTGAAGCTTGTTTAAATAGTAGTCCCTGTCATGATTTGACAGGAACTTACTTTGGTATAAAGCCTCACTTGCTTTGTGTACTTTGTTACTTTTTGGAAATTTGTTTCATATCATCAATTGTAAATATGTTCTTGTATAACTGCTTGCATTTTATAATTGTGAAGTGATGGTGCTTTAATGGACAAATAGTATTGTAATGTAAAAAAAATGTGTATGTAAAGAATTTCCTTTTAAATATATTTATATGTATGTGTAACTTGGTTTCATCACTGAAGTAGAGGCTGAAAAAATGCCAATTCTTTGAGTTACTAAATTTATGTTTGTGTGTTTAGAAGAACCAGTATGGCGGGAGAACGTCCGCAGACAGATGGAGGAAGAACTGGATCGCCGAGTTCGGGATGCTCTGGAGACTCCCCCTCTGGAACGCATCAAGCAACGGAAAGAAGAGGCACGGAAACGCCAGCATAAAGAACTGGAAAAAATAAATTCCCATATACTGCTTGATATATCAAAAGACAGAGATTTTTTCAAATCAAAACAATGGCGAGCACTACAGGCTCGACAAAATAATCGGAATATGACGCAACATAATAATCGGATAGAATTTGTGTTTCGTGATGAACTCTCGCGATCCAACCAGGATGAGTTCCCTGGAGTGTTTGGATTGGAGAGTTTTTCTGAAGGGATTAAAAATATTAGAGAAGAGTTTTCCAATTCTGTTGAGAGATTTCCACCTTTAAAGCCAAAGATACGACATTTTTACACAAAACAGGGTTTCCTTCAAGCAATGAAGTCTGGCCACTTGCCGGATGGGTTTACATTTCTGGATGACAAAGGAACATACAGAGACAAATATGGTGTTATACGAAACCAAGATGGCCCCTTCTGGCCTTTGGATTGCCTGCCACTCTATGCAACACCTAGATTTAAGTACTTTGACATAAAGGCAGAACCACTTTCCTACCAGTTGCCAGGTAAGTTAAATGTTTGTATGTCTGTTTGTTTGTTTGAGACAGAGCACACAGCAGTATTGCAACTATATGACGACCAATAAATAATCAAATCTGGAACAAACAGACCAGTGACAGATATTGTGCCATTTGATTGGGGTACGATAACACAGTCCTTGCTGTCACTCACCATCCTATCCACTTTGTCATAACTTGGAATGCAAACAAGGTGCATGTGTAATGAGAGCCCTAGCCATTTAGGTTAGTTGAGCCAACATCCAGCGTATACAGGAAATGTTATCCTCGTTACTCTCCAGTCCTTAGTGTGACTAAGTCTTTGCTCAATTATTTTTAATATACACAGGACTCAGGTCTTTGGTAGGCATGTTTACTGATAATGGTATATATTCTTATGGGATATATACAAACATGGAGTTGTGTGATTGTCCCGAGAACTTCTTGCCTGCCATGAGCTCACACATAAGGAATATATGGCTGGGCACTGTGACATGTTTGATTGTGTGTTGTTGTAACAGAATGGTGTAAAGTGTTGGTCATGTATGTCGTTACATGAAGTATTCACAGAAAAGAATAAAAGTTGCATTTGACTTAAGGAGGTGATCTGCAGTATTAGCATGAAACTGTTAAGGTTGATATGACTTGAGGAGACATCAGCATTAAACTTTATTGTGGAGGTAAGTAAAGAAAATTTTTTCCAGTTACGGACACACAAATCTAAGTAGTGATCAAGGCCTTTTTTTAATTACAATCACTCAAACTTCAAGATTGAAGATTAATTACTAAATTAGACAAGAGGAATGTGTACACCTGCCAACATTACTGATGATGCAGGTGTAATGGATGAAGGACATGGTGGTCCAGTGATCCCTCTTGTAGATGGAGGGGTTCACTATGTTTAGGATTGTCCAACTTGAAGCTTGGTCTTGGTGCATCCCATCATCATCTTCACCCCCAAAATATGGGAAATCAGGGTCATCCTTTGTCACATGTTCTCAGATTCTCTAGTTTGATGTATCAAAGAGCCCTATCTCATGATATGTTGTGCTATTGGGGACTACAGTAGAAAACAGCCCTATCCCATGATGTGTCGTGCTATTGAGGACTACAGTAACAAACGGTTCTATACCATACAGTATCATACGGAAAGATACACCAACTAGAATATAACCTTCAACATTCTTCACATGCAACATGCAAGCATGAAACCTTATATATGTCACTGGAATGTACATATGCAAGGTTGGCACATCAAGGGACACAACTCTGCCAGGACTAGCCCACAGTGCTGCAACAAATAGTTTGGGTCAACTGTTCTATACCGTCTTGAACAATTTTAAAATGAGTTACTAATTATCAACAATCATCACTTGGGTTTATAGGTGTCAACCTTGTATGTCTTTCTACAGGTCATAAATTTGCTGAAGTAAATTTTGTACATCCATCAAATGGAAAAATAGATATGGTTTGCCTTAATGCTCAAACCCATTGTTACCTATTTTCCTGATCATAAAGTATTCACACAGTCTCTTTCGGCAGATGGTGTAAGTGAATGAGTATGGTTTTATGCTGCTTGTAGCAATATCCAGCAATATCACAGCAGGGGACACCAGAAATGGGGTTCACACTTTGTACCCATGTAGAGAATTGAACCCAGGTCAGCAGCATGACAAACGGACACTTTAACCACTAGATTACCCCCCCATCCTGGTGTGGGTACGGTCCGCTAAGTAGTATTGTTTTATTTGCTGGATGACAAAATATACAAACAAACAAAACCAGATATATCTTTTTTCATTTATTTTTTTAACATCCTTTAAATGTTGGCTAGATTTGCAAATAAACCTTGTATGACAAAAAGTAAAGGGCAGGGAATCAGTAGAAACATTAAATCAACACTAACATTTTCCTGTAATAGACTACTGAAAAAACGAAACGCCAACCACTTCTTTCATATTATTATATAGTTAGTCTCTCATGCTATGAAAGGTTGACTGTGGTATTCTGAAAAAATTAAGTGGTCTCTAACATGTTTTAGTATTATATTTTGTTAACTTTATCCAACCTTAATCTAGACAGGTTATTGATCCATATGATCAAATAAATTGGAAAAATATAATTAATGGAACCTTGAGCAATACCACCCTGGATATGTAGACAGACCTGGGTTTTAGGTTAGCTATTTAGACCAAGGAATTTGAAAGCATTGGCAGCTATCGTACCGTGGTGTGAGAAGATAAAGAGGCCTTTTCACTGAAGATAAATACATGGAAAATAATTAATCACAATCTGATACACCTGTGCTGTCTATAAAGCAATTTCTTCTCTAAAAATACATGAACAAGAGCAAGTTTATAGAGAAATTTTGTTAACTGAGATAAGTGAGTGGAAACGGTTAATTTAAAGCAATGTTGCAGTCTTCGTGAAGTATTGGGATAATGTCTGCTTTATAACAATGCAGGTGCCCATTGCTATCTCTCTGCTGATTTGAATGGCAGTAGTATAGTGTTGGCAACAGTTGGGTTGATACAGTTCGGATCCATGATGGTGGAATAGCGTGTATTTGACGGTGGAAATGTGTTGATATTCTGTCTTTGGATTGCTTTGGATGATTTCATTAGGAGTATTAGTTGGGTACAACATGAGTAACGACAAACATTGTAAGTATTGGTGGGTACCAGGCAGTGTTTGTTTGTCTACTCTCGTCAGTTGTGTGATTGAATAATGGGTTGCTTGAGATGGTTCTTGTAAATGTATTAATGAACCGTTAGGATTATGTGCATCACTTGTTGAACAACAAACAATTGTGATATTTAGGGGTTTCAGATCTATATTCTTTAAGGATTTATTTTTGTTGAGTTGTTCTTGTAGAACACCCAACAATTGTTTGGTGTATGCTTTGGAGGTTATATACCGGTATGTGTTTCTCTGTCATGGATTGGGTAGGTGTTATTTAAATACAGTAAAAATTGATGAACGATTATAAAAATAACAAATTTATCACTAAAATTTGTTTTTCAATTT
Source organism: Haliotis laevigata (assembly GCA_008038995.1). Taxonomy (NCBI): domain Eukaryota; kingdom Metazoa; phylum Mollusca; class Gastropoda; order Lepetellida; family Haliotidae; genus Haliotis; species Haliotis laevigata. The sequence goes on along the minus strand of VKKT01002851.1, from coordinate 61,753 downwards.
TATTATTCCTTGTTTGCACTTTGTAATATTTTCCTTCAACTTCTGGATATTCATAGGATTGATACATTGTTGCTATGAAATTCCAGGTTGTGACGGATCAAACTGCATGTTTTTCAAATTCAAAGAAAATCTGATTCTTACCATAAATTGTAAACATGCATAAAAATACAAATATAACTCAAATTTAAATTTTTGGTATGTGAATAGTATTATTTCCTATTTCATGTGTTCCCTGTCAAGGCTGTACACAATCATAAGCTTATGCTATAGAAGTCTCCTGAACCACCTAGGTAAACATTGGCTCTGGCCTGAAAAGGTTCAAGTGGCAAATATGGCTGATTTCGCAAACAGTTGTTGTCACTTAAGTAGAAATAAAGTTTTGTTGTTCTTCAAGCACCCTAGAGGATTTTGCCTTTGTGTGTGCGTGGTAGGGATAAGGGGATATTTAGCTTTCTGAATACAGACTTGGTGATATGACTGTTGAAACTGGTAAGGTGAGAGATATGTGGTTTGTGTTTCATACTGCTGAAAGTGGACCTGGTTTTCTGATTGTATTTGGTGTTCTGTAATTATGGACATTGATGTGGTAGAATTTAAGTTTTAAATGTGATTTAACTATATTGTGTAATATCAAACTATATTGTGTAGTTTAACAGGAAAAATAATGCTGATGTAAAAAACCAGGCTCATTTATGTTTTGGTGTGGTATTCTCTAAGATGTTACTTTATGGTGTCTCAGGATAAATATGGGTGATTTGGTGTCACAAGCGATATGAGAAATTGGTTTGGTATTTGTAGAGCCTTTGATGTTACATCATGTCACAGCTCAAATGTTGCTGATGTGTTACAGGTAATGTTTTTTTTCTCAAACTTTTGAAGTAGGTGTGGAATTTGGATAAGCATTGATGTTATTGTATGGTTTTGCAGGACAAAGGTTATTGATGTGGTGTCACACATGATGTCATTGTATGGTGTTGCAGGACAAAGGTTATTGATGTGGTGTCACACATGATG
>VKKT01002851.1:12093-23113 GCA_008038995.1 Haliotis laevigata | reverse complement strand
GAGATTAGTATGCAACTCCCATACGTTGACCACGTGGGTAATAAAAGATTTTATTGACTGTGTGTATATATGAAGACCTGGCATGATGTTCCTGTTTTGTCTCCCTCATGTCTGAAACATTATTTGTATTCATTTATCACATTCCAGAGAATGGCAGAAATCAAAAAGAAAACGGAAGAAGACAGACAGAAAGATCTCAGTTTCTTTGTGAGTTGGTGAAAACCCAAGAGATGTATTTGTAATCAGTCAGTCCTGTTTGTGATGTCAGATATTGATAACACATTAGTTGCACAATTTTACAGTATGCAAAAAAAGTGTTACATTCTTGACCAAAAGACCAGTATGAACTGGGCATGGTAACATCTGTGTTAGTGCTGATATAAGCCATAGTATTAAAGTGTGGCCTTTCTTGCTTAGTTGCATAGATTACTGTCTCCAACTTCATGGGATTGAGCAGTTCTTTCTACAGAATAGCATCTATGCTTTCATATCACAGACATAGCTTTTAGATCTTTCTGACCTCTGTTGCCATCTTGGCACCACTCCTTTCCTGTAATATACTGCTCAATAGAAGTCAAGAAGCAGCCTACTATATGGCAGATTAGCTATTTTAATATCAAGTGTTAGGTGTATTTTTAACTTCTGTTGAGTAGTATAGATCAAACTTTGATTTGTACTGAAATGTTGCATTGAGACACAACTGGTTTGTTATTGTAATCAGGGGTACCAATATACATGTACCCATGCAAGGCTCAGTCTGTGCTGAATGGAATACATGTACTGTCAGACTAGTCAAGTTGTCTGAGGACGCTGGACGATCTCCGGAAAATGAAATTCAGTTTATTCAGACTTATTCAAACATTAGTTTACTCGCATGTTGACAAGGGACATCAATTTTTTCTCCTACCATGAGTGAGTAAATTGTGACCTTGGTAAGCTTGAATGTCAAAATATGTTCCATAACTTTTTATCTCAAATAATGAAAACTAAATGGCAACATGTGACTACTTTGGGCAATAAGTAGGTGAGTGGAGATTCATGATCTGTCAGTGATGTGGACACAGAGGATTGATCAGGACAGAGTCAGAATGGTGTATCAGTGTTAGAGTGTGCCATGGTTTCTCAGTAGGCTATTATGACAAATACGGTGCAAGTCCAGTCAGTACAAACAGCCACACACACAATTGATATACATGGGATATAATCTCAAACCAATCCTAAATTCAGGAGCAAATCTCTATGCTTTGTCATTCTTCTCTCCACCTTTTTCCTATCAACCCTCCTTGCCGACCTGCTTGCTAACCTTGCTTGCTGACTTTGCTTCCCTCCTGCAGTTTGTAGATGGTAGAAATGCACCAGGGCAGCCCCCGCTTACCTCCCCTGATGATATCCATCATCGCCTGCAGGTGGCGCTCAATGAGGGAACCTCCAACATCTCACAGGCTCTTGTTGGCTTCAACATACGAACAGGGTATACTCATGCTGGTAAGTGTACATGCTTGCATGTTTCTACCTATTGGGGAATAATATAGATACTTACTTACTACATACATGGGCACCATGTCAGTGAAAATCATGTGATAGAGCAGAAATGCTGACAAAATCATCAAACTGCATATATTTATAAGACTAGCAGTTTCAATCATGGAACGATCCTTCATTATATGTTTTCATTGATAGTTGATGACTTTAGTTTATGAAGGTGTGTTGGAGGTGAGCTTCAGTACCTGTAAAAATGAAACATACAACTTTATGAATGACAACTCCTTGTTTACTGCATAGAGTGACATTTCAATGTAGATTCTTACACCATTATCAAGCTAAAAGTTCATGACTTTACTTGCCCATCGAAACGTCGCTCTATGCAATAAACAAGGAGTTGTCATTCATAAAGTTGTATGTTTCATTTTTGACTCACCAACTTCTAGKATGCCGATCAAACAATTCAGTCCCTGTAACTATCATATACTTTGTTACACAGAATGAAGTAACTGTTCTGAGGAGATTGCCCAAGTCTGATTACTCGGGTCTTCAGAAATTCAGTTCTGTACAAAAATATCTTGTTCATATTTACTTTATCACTTTATTTTATTTAAAATCAAAATTGTAAAATGATTCTATTCTGGCTTAACAATAACCATAATGACTGTAAAATGAAGTAGTATGGGACACTTATAATTACTTGAGGTATTTTGAATCTGGTCTTATTTCTGTGTTATATACTTGCAGACACCATATAATACCATAAATGAAAAAAACTCTTACCTTTGCCATGAAAATATGCAAAATTGATGACTAACGTGAACACACGTTTTCAGTGTACGAAATAACCACTGGCCCACTAGCTCGTGGCTAGTATAAATCCAGTCGGGCCAGTAAACTCCACAGTCACTGGCCCGACTGGCTAGTGAATTTGAATACATCACTCTCTCTGAGTTATAATACCCTTTGAAATCATGCAAGATTATGGCCTGATAAATGATGGTATTTTACCTTTCTGTAATATTTTGCTTAGTTTCTACATTCAAATTTTGATCTAGTGAATTATTTTGTGGGCTAGTTACTTTCAGGCATAGCAAGCCCAATGGGCTTGCAAAATTTGATAACTATTTCTTACACTGCGCGTTTCCACCATCTTCTGGATAGGCTGCGCAGTACAAGCCGTAGTGCTAGGTTTTGCGCATTGGCTCGAGGGCTGTCCATCTATTATATTGTCTCTGATGCTGGGCACTAGGAAAAGAGACAAAGGTTTGTGCATATTAACACAAGTCAAAGTTGTTGTCAGGGATTGAGCAGTACTTGAACAAACATAGTTCAAACATGAAACTAAAACTGTCATACAAATGTTCAGGCTTTGTACAGGGCACATATACAGCTAACATAAAGATTGATCTAAAGGTGTGTCAGGGATGCTTACTACTGTGAATATGGTATTAGATATATTTACAAAAACATAACCTGCTCAGTTGTTAATGCCGTGTTTCTCGTTAGGGTTTTATAAAACTGTGTACTACATGAACATGATGAACAACTTCTCCACACAGACACTAAGCCCCCAATGAACGTGGCATCATTCTGTGAGTCAACAACAGTGTCATTTTTGGCATACTTGGCTAGATAGATTGAAAGTTTCAAGCTGGATAGAGTTAGTTGTTGCATGTAGACTCCTCGGCCTAGATTTTCGAAGCTCTCTTAGTGCTAAGATAGTCGTAAGTTAATGTTAAGGTGTGGCACTTATGACTGTCTTAGCGCTAAGAGAGCTTCGAAAATATAGGCCCTGGATTATGTATACACTACTCAAAAGAAGTTAAGATAATTTCTTCACATGACTATAATTAATCTGTCATACCATGACATATTAACAAAAGTCATATTAAGAAGATGGATTTTCTTTAACTTCTATTGCGTAGATAGAATTTTGCTTTCTAGTACTTTAGTGTGATCTGATGTGGTTTTGGAGTGAAAAATTCGAATGTTGGTGAAATTAAGTATACTTGTTTGTGTTTTGAGTGTTTGTTATCCATCTATTAGGAGGCTTTTATATTTTGGGGCGGTGGGGTAGCCTAGTGGTTACAGCGTTTGCTCATCACGCCAGTGACCCGGGTTTGATTCCCAACATGGGTACAATGTGTGAAGCCCATTTCTGGTGTCCCCTGCTGTGATATTGTTGAAAATTTGCTAAAAGCAGCGTAAAGCCATACTCACTCACTCACTTATATATTGTTTACATGTGAGATAATGTTTTGTGTTTGCTTTTTAGAAAATATAGAAGTAGTATCAAAGATTTGTATCTAAGAATCTTAGAATCCAATCATTTGATGGTACACATGTATTTGGAATAGGTTTTAAAACAACCAGTTATTAAAGTTGTCCAGTAACTGTATGAAATAGTTGTATGTGGCCTTGATTCACATCCATAAATCCATGTGGTTGTGTCATGTATGGATACGCCAAACCATACAGCCATACAGTAGTCCTTTCAAAACCAACTGCAAGACAGGTAAGACTGAGTGAATGGTCAAGGATCGTATGTGTTATGAAATAACTTAAGTAAGGATTACTATTTCTGTTAAATTTGTTTTCACGTTGTCCAAAATCACCAGGTACAAAATCCACCGACCTGTCAAGATCCGGGTTAGAATTGGTCTTGTTGTAAGAGGCAACTAATGGGATTGGGTTGTCAGGCTCGCTGATTTGGTTGACATGTCATCGTGTAGATCGATGCTGTTGATCACTGGATTGTCCGGTCCAGACTCAATTATTTACAGACCACCAACATATTATTGGAATATTGCTGAGTAAACAAAAACCCAACCAATGAAATCCACCATTTCTTTACCTTGTGTCATCTGATATCTTTCTGCAGACAACTTCCGGGATCTATGTCCAGGTGTACACAGTGCCAATGGCTTCATCCTTCCGTCCACCTCACTGACCAATGGCCTGTCAAATGGTCATCTAGTTAATGGACCTAAGGACCTCAGGTAATCTTACATGTGCTCACTGACACTGATCACCCGCACATCTGCATTAATTCACTACCTGCGCTCCAGGTAATATAATTTGCATGTTTGAAATATATTATAACCATAGTTACTAAAAGGGTTATTCCTTGGCATTTGTAAGTATCTTAACATCCCTCAGAATGGATGTAAGAAGTTAAACAAATTAAACTTGGTTTACATACAGAGGTTTTGATTAAAAGTGATCTAAACACTGTTTTATGAACGTGTCTTCTAGTGATACTGGAAGCACTTTAGAATCAAGATATTTTAGCTCACCTGATCAAATTATCAAGTGATCATATGTCTTGGCCTATCACTAACCCAGTAATGCTCCTGTGTTGAAAATAATGAGTTTAGTGATGTTGATCTGATTTTCAAAATGGCAGCCAAACTGAAGAGTATAAGTGGTTTTCCTTTTTCGACAAATACAAGAAAATGAGCGTTATCATTAATTTGAACATAAAGATTTCATTGGGTTGAAAGACAAAATAGTACAAAGAAAAATTATATGCCATTTACTATCTGACAAGGGTTGTGGTGGGGTAGCCTAGTGGTTAAAGTGTTTGTTTGTCATGCCAACTGGGTTTGATTTCCTACATGGGTACAATGTGTGAGGCTCATTTCTGGTGTTCCCCAACGTGATATTACTGGAATATTGCTGAAAGTGGCATAAACTTAAACTCGCTCACTGTTTGAGAAGGTGAGCTACAGCAATGTAATATTTATTGTGTACCAGCATTAGCTACACAATAATGGTTTCTTGTTCGTTGTTCACTGCACATTTATATACCACATATTGCATGCTTGATAGAAAATGTATTGGAATGACAGCTTGTATCTCTTGTGTGTCATTACATAGGAATTTAGGGAAGACACATTGGTTGTGTTTATTAGCCACCAAAATGAGTGATGATATCTGAAGACATACCAACTGCATAACATTCAGTCACCAATGTTAATTTGCTTGGTCAAATCTCGTGTTGACAAACTACTGACTATAAGCTTAGTCTTCTCTGTTTGTTCTTCAAGATGAATTCATTTACTCAAATTTTGTGATTTAATGTCATTTTAATGGTTATGATGATTTGGGGTATTTCCAGTGGATAATACAATATGCAGTTTTGGAAACCATATGTGTACACAATGCACGTACAAATAGCAGAATCCAGGTATTTGTCCTTGTCAAAACTCCTTTATGCCAACAAGATCTTTTGCTGTTCAGTTTCACCTGAAAATCCCTGCTTGTTTATATTTATAAAGGTTTTATTCAAATGAAGTTATTTGGATTCTTTCTTTTTATTATAGTTAAGCTGTTTCTTTAACACATCTTTGTACTAATGATATCTTACAATAGTTTTTATATAAAAACTGTCAAATGACAAATTCTTGTCAAGTAAACATAGATCTTGTTTGTAACAAGTTGCACAAGGTCAAGTTAGAAGGTGCATGTTATTTGATACTAGATGTTGATTGGTTGTTGAAACACTAACCTTCCCTTGTAGCTCCTCCGATGACAGTGACTCGGAAGCAGGCGATGTTGCGACTCCCATTCGTACCTTCCCTGTGTCATCACGCCGCAACCCCTACCAGCTTGACCATATATCTAACCCCCTCACATTCCCACTCCCTCCACCTGTGTTCAGAAAGCCTGTCAGGTACACTGGCGCCTACACTTAAAGGGGGACTTGTCTCTGATAGTTAGGCTGTTGTAGCTGTAACATTTTACATGCGTCTTTTACAACAGTTTGGACTAAAGGGAGTTTTGTTCTAATAAATTATGCAGGAGTTCAACAATTTCTTAAAGATAAATACCCAACGTTGAAGTTTAATTTCTGAAAGGAGCTATATATCTGAGACAAGTCCATCTTTATTGCATGTGTTGTTACCCTTTAATACACTGCAGGGGAATTCAAGTATCATGTGATAGTTAGACAATGCTGGTGCTGTTAAATGTTTTTATTAGCTGCCACTATTTTCTCAACTTTCTTGAAACTGCGGAAGTATGAGAATAGATCAGTCTGACAGAAAAGGACACAAAATCTTTCACCAATTTTCAGACATTTTCAAATTGATAGTGGCTAATGAAAGTAAAATGTCTTTGATATTTGATGATGGCAAACTTAAAGAGGAAATGTGCATATCTGACTAATGTTAAAATTGTAACCCCAATATCAAAAGTTTCTTAAGAAATGAACTTGTCCAAATGTATCACTTAGAATATTTACTTTTGCTGTTTTGAATTTAAGAAAAAAACAGATAAACCATTGACAGCTTTCTTCTTCCTTGTCGACAGCATCAGTTCCTATCAATCTTTCAGGACGGGTCCAGTTTTAAAGACAGTGAATCGACATATGGTAAACTCCACACCTCCACTGATCGCTTCTGGAATTATACCACCTAGACGGTCATCCGTAACATCAGAACTGACCAACCAGAAATTAGATGACCGGACACGCATCACTCGCTCTTCTGGACCATTGGTGGGTGTTCAGTTTGTTTCTAACCGGTAACCTCCCAATTTTCAGACATCCCAGTTGGTAGACAGTTTATACCAGGATGAGTTGGGGGTGACCCCTGAAGATCCGGGTTAGAATTTGTCATCAGCAACCCATGCTTGTCACAAAAGGTTACTAACAGGATCAGGTGCCTGCTGACTTGTTGACACATGGCCTTGTATCCAAAGATCAGTGCTCATGATGTTGATCACTGGATTGTCTGGTCCAGACTCGATTATTTATAGGCCGCTGTCATATAGCTGGAATATTGCTGAGTGCAGCGTAAAACAACAAACAAAACAAACTTTGTCAAGGTTACTAAGGTCAGTAATAACTAATCTTCCAAACCCATGGGGCATTCAGGGCAGAATAGGTGGTCAGAAACTGAAGCCTATACGAGCTGACTTAAAATGATGACATTTCCAGGTTTTCGAAAGAAGTCATCTTCACTGTGACCTCTCAATAATTAGTTGTGTCGCTAATAGATTAACTCAGTCCAGGGTTATGAGATATGACTTTGCATCACTCATGCATTCATTCTGTACAAATCTTGTATTGTATTCCTACATGATAAATCACCCAGTTAAGATCCGCTGGTCTTCAGCGACCCATGCTTGTTGTAAGAGGTGACAATCAGCATTAGGTGTTCAGGCACGCTGACTTGGTTCATTAATGTCACTGTATTGAAATTGCCCTGATCAATGCACATGATGTCTCTCTGATTTGTCAGATTTGAGACTTAATTATGTACAGACTGACATCATATAGCTGTAATATTGCTGAATTCAGCTTTAAAGGCACACTATCACGCCACACGTCTCTAAAAATCAATATTGCTTTTCTCTCATTAATACTATCACCCCCCAGCGAAGCTACCATATAATTTATTCCCAAAAATTACTTTTTAAGATTACAATATGAAATTAAAAGGTTTGAATGAATGAATGCAACATGGCATTAAATCGACTCTCGTGCCCTCTACTGACTGAACTTATCTTCAAGTGAACCCCATAGAGTTATGTCCCTTGGAATGCACTTTACGAATATCCTGTAACACAACTTGTGATTGAGGCCAGTTCGGCAAACACCGACAACGCCACGTGCGACATTTTTTTATGTACGACGCAATCATTTACATCCCATATATGGCAAGTGTTATCTGTTTGGAAGCTGTTCGCCTTGAAGTTTCAATTATCGAATTCAGGCATGTCATAAGGGATAATAAGTCTTTTACTGTATCAATAGGAAGCTAAAAAAGTGCATATGCCCAATATACATTATAGACCTAAATATTGTTGAAAAAGTGTGACATTGTGCCTTTTAGCTACAAATATAACAATTCAGCCCGACACCAATGATGATGTGATGCAATGTTATTATTTCAACAGTTTAACTGACAATTGTAAGTATTTCTGTGTATGGCTCCTGGGCTTGTGTTGGTGCACGTTGGTTTTGGATACCTATCACACATTGTTATGTCTGCATCATAGATTTAATAGATGCGTCAACCCGTGAAGATCCGGGTTAGAATTGGTCTTCAGTAACTCATGCTTGTCGTAAGAGGCGACCGATGAGATTGGGTGGTCAGGCTTGCTTACTTGGTTGGCACGTCATCGTATCTCAAATGCGTAGATCAATGCTCATACTGTTGATCACTGGATTGTCTAGTCCAGACTCGATTATTTACAGACCACTGCCGTATAGCTGGAATATTGCTGAGTGCGGTGTTAATACTTCATAGATGTAACAAAAACTTGCTTGGTATGGTATTGTCAGCTTCCATTGCTGTGCTTGTTGTTGACCAAAGCTGTAGATGAGCTGCATCCAATGGTAAGTCGACTGTGATATGACTGACACAATGTTGAAAGCAGCCTGGAGAGCTAAAGGTCGGTGGTGTCCCATCAAAATATGGTGGAAGATGTTACTTGTTGTTTCCCTGCCTAGCATTCGAGATAAGGCAAGAACTGGCAGTAGACTTAGAGCCAGGACACTGTGGCTGCATGAGCTGTCCATGTTATCTCATGGGGCTAGTCACGATTAAACTGGCAGTTGACTGATACAAGCAAGCAAACACGTACCCATGCATCCATGTTGCCATTGAGTGCTACAGTTTTGAACTTGGCACTAAACCCCATTCTACCTACCCCACCAGTGCTGCATTAAGTTGATGTTCTGCACAGAGTCTGTTGACACCCGGTTTGGTCTAATCCTAGTTTTGCATGTGCGCCAGGAGTTTTGGTTTCTGAATTGAATGATCAAAGGAAATATTTCACTTGGCCTATTTGGTTCTGTGATGCTTATTGGCATAAAATCTGTTTCACTGTTTGAAACGATTGTTGTGTATAATAACCAGTGAAGTATTAGGGTCCCGATTACAAAGAATATTATTGATAACAATTTCTGTCTTCTGAAACATTCTATACACAAGGATTTGGGGCTACTCCTTCCCCTTCGTCAGCTCCGAGAATTGCCCCTTAACTTACGTGTTTTTACATGACATGAAGTATAATTGTTATCCATAATATTTCTTGGGTAGCCTTGTGATTAAGGAGTTTGCTTGTTCATCTCAGGACACAGGTTTGATTTCCCACGTGTTCAATGAGTGAAGCCCCTTTTGTGTTTCACTTGGTGTTTTTGCTGAAAGCAGTGTTGAACCAGTTCTCTTTCTCATAATATTGTGTCCTTATTAAGATATCTTGTGTGTTTCTTAGTGTTTATTTTCATGTCATATTTTTAGATCAGCATGTATTAAGCATCTCAAAGTAGTTGGGAATGTAGCCAATAACACCACTTGTTCCTCGGAAATGTTCATGCATCCTAGGGACAGTGTACCTGAGAAGTCTAGACAATCGTGTGTGCTTGCAATTACTTTCATCTAAGTTGATGCATCTTGTTTCTGGATATCTGACATTTAGGATACATGTTTGCCTAACCCACATCTTGTCTATTGAACTTTGACATTTTTATATTGTGTAATCTATTCTTCCTTATCCAGTTCACATCTTAATTTAAGAAACGCTTATACCTTCTGACCATATTGGGAGGTAAAAGGAACCAATCATGTACTGTTCATCTTTTAGGCCTTAAGTTAAGAACTGAATCAGATGTTCCTTTGGAAATCTTCATGAAGTCTTACATCATTTACTTTTCTGTTTCAACATGCTTAAGAAAACAAATTATATTTTTGTCCTCAGATGAGAAGTCTGCGACCTAATGGTGTCCATCAAAGCTTCGACTGAAGGTCACTGTCATTGTGATGGTCAAGGTCTTCTCAAGGGCAAACAATAAACCTCAGGAAAATGTGCTCATGAGAATATATAAAGAGGAAGAATTTAACTGTGGGAATAAGTCGCTGAAAGTGTCAGGCACACAAATTGAATTTAAGACAGAGTGACAAGAACATATATGATGGTTATCCAACTGATTGGCTGGTGTAAGTTTAAGATGTTCCATCAACATCAACAGAGCCATGACCTCTTTTACCTGCAGAAGTTCTGCAACAATTTTCATCTGTGCCCACAGTCTCCCTAGCCACAATCAAGGATATGACAAACATCTTGACGGATGCAATATGGAGAATGAATTAAGGATGAGTCATAAAACAATATACTGCCTGCACAAGAAACATTTCACCGTCCATGATGAATAGTTGATATTCAAACTGATTGTTCAGTAGTGTGGACTGTGAACACCTAGGAAAGTACAGAGCGGAGTCAAGTCTGCTATCATCATCCTTCTTATAATCTGTGTTTCCTATCTATATGCTGCTGTCATACTTGCATGCCTGTTGGAAGAAATCATCCATATTTTTGTAAGACTCTACTGCTTGTTACGAATCCAACAGACTGCATAGAACATTGTGTTAGTCAGTGTTTATGTTGACCAGAATCTTGAGAATATCAAAGAACCAATGTTCAAAAGCCCTCGGACATCATGACTGTATTCACCTCTGCCTTATTAATACAGTCAAGGTCATATTCAAAATGAGGCAGGGTTGAACCACACTTGAAGGACTAGTGT
>VKKT01002850.1:22098-37696 GCA_008038995.1 Haliotis laevigata | reverse complement strand
ACCAAGGTTTGTGTTCAAGTTTCACGGTATTTGCCACGGTATACCAAGGTTTGTGTTCAAGTTTCACGGTATACCAAGGTTTGTGTTCAAGTATGACGGTATTTGCCACGGTATACCAAGGTTTGTGTTCAAGTATGACGGTATTTGCCACGGTTTACCAAGGTTTGTGTTCAAGTATGACGGTATTTGCCACGGTATACCAAGGTTTGTGTTCAAGTTTCACGGTATTTGCCACGGTATACCAAGGTTTGTGTTCAAGTATGACGGTATTTGCCACGGAATACCGTGCTGCAGTAATTACTAACTGATTAATCCGATTGTCCTGTTTCATGATTTTGAATGAATTGGACCGTGAAGTAATGCCATAACTATAACAAACAAGTATGAAACTTACAAAAGTATTTTAGACTTTTTCTTTATTCTGTGAATTTCAGTCATCACAACAGGAAACTTCCAGAAGAAGATAAAATCTGGAAACTTCAAAACAGAGCTCACTGCCAAGTCCAACAACTCAAACATTATGAACAAAATAAACAATCTTGTTTATTCCAATAAGTCAACTACATTAAGCTAACATAACTTGGCAATATCACAAAATCACACTGTCTAGAAATATGACGGCTGAGCAATGAGATTCTTGAATTCAGCATTATTATTCACATTTTTTTTCACTGAAAAAAGAGTCATCGCCCACGTGAGCCTCGTCCATCACAATAACAACCTGCTAATTGAGAGTTATTAGGACGAGGGAGATCTGTTAGCCTAGTGGTTAAAGCGTTCGCTCGCCGGGCTGAAGACCCGGCTTCTATTCCCCACATGTGTACAATGTGTGAAGTCCATTTCTGGTGTCCCCCGCCGTGATGTTGCTGAAATATGGTTGAAAGCGGTGTAAACCTACACTCACTCACCCATCAGGAGGACGCTGTATGCTAGAGGTTGAAGCTGTCGCTCGTGACACACAAGGCCAGGGTTAAACCCACATCGGTTAAATAACGAAGATCATTGTTGTTCCCTTGGTGTTAACTTGCTGGAATATTCAAAAAAAAAGATGTGAAACAGAGGCATCAACATGTTAAAAACACTTTTGCAATTTTAGACAGAATCTCAGAATCTCTCTTTCAACAAAAGATAATGTCATAAAGGTATTGGCTTTAATAAAGTCGTTTCTGGATTTCAGAAAAATAAATTAAAAAACAAGATAAGTTTCATAACTTGGATATGATTTTGTATTGGACCAAGATCCCTTTCCGAAGTTTTTCCCGTTACTATCCGAAAAAACATGTCAATTATTTGAAATCGAACTGAATGGAGTTTAAATCCGCTTGATCACGCTCATGTACAGATTAGAGTTTCAATAACCGATCTCGTTACCCATGAGGGTCAGAGGTCAGAACAAGGGGGCTTATCAAGGACCGAGCGCCGTCTAATCGCTGATTCAACCGTGATAAGGCGAGGACCCTGACAACACGTGGCGTCGTTAGTAACAAAATGGCGGCGGTCCTTGAGTGAGTGACAGTCGATATACATAGCGGAAACAAACACCAGGTTTATGAAGTGTTTATACACAGGCGGATCCGAGTTGCAGGTGATCATAAATCGTATTTGTTCAAATGTTTATTTACAATGCAAGGTAGGTGTTATAATTCACGTGAATTTGGTTTGAGATGCTTTAGTGAACATGGTATATAAATATTACAATTTAAGTGAGTATATCAACTTTGCTGTATTTAAAATAGTAGTCGGTGTACATATCGTGTATGGCACGGGAAACAAGGTGATACACATGTTTGAAATATAATTTCTTTGTCCTTGGTGAATCTATCTATCAATCTTTCTATCTGTCTTTCTATCTATCTTTCTACCTATCTATCTTTCTATCTGCAATACCTGGAGTCTATTTCACGTAGTATATGTATTCTCCTTACTTTGTCGTTCTCTCTCCCCCTCCCCCTCTCCCCCTGTCTACCTCTCTCTCACACTCCCTCTCTCCCCCGTCTCCCTCCCTCCCCCGTCCTTTATTCCCCCCCACTGTCATTATCCTGTAGCATTTCACCGAATTATATTTTCTATCAATATATATTTGTCCAATTGAATATATTTCCTTCTTTGTTCTAACCATCCGTCCACTTCAATCTATTTGTGTTTTGCATGCATTTCCCTCTCCCAGCACATCTAATATATTCGGTCGTTATATCTACATCATATATAAGTTGGAGCAATCCTTGATAAACTCTAAGTGGTCAACACTGTCGACAAACCGGTTCTAACTGTGTTATACACACCCGCAATATCATATACACGTATAGGCCTGATTCAATACGGTCATATGAAGACATATATGTCCCGTCACCATAACCAATGTAATCGATAGATCGAATGTCTAGACTCAATATGTGTTCGAACGCGTGTAATCACCCCTTCCGAGGAGACTGCGGCCTGTCATTTTCCACTGTCTCGAGCAGACCGTATCGATTGTGCACGCCTAACTTCCTATATCAACAGTTTATGCACGGGAGCACTAGGTCTGTTTATAATGTAAAGTGGGGTGTTATTGCCAAACGGGTAATGTATTTTTTAGTTAATAGTTTCGTCCCGCCATTTAGGTCAGAGAACAAATATACCCAGTTGCTCAAACTATGTCTCCAGTCACTAACTCCACTATATCTCACGATATATATTAGCTGTACTGGTGTAACAGTGAGTGAGTTTAGTTTTACGCCGTACTCAGAAATATTCCAGCATATGCCTGTATAGCTGCGGTCTGTGCCAAACAATCATGTGATCAACAGCATGAGCATCGATCTGAACTACTGGAATACGGTAACATGTGTCAAGTCGGCGGGCCTGACCACCCGATCCCGTTAGTCGCCTCTTTCGACAATCATTGGTTGCTGGAAATCACTGTAACCCTAATTCTTCACAATTCTGGTGATTTTTGTTTTATCTGAATGTTTGTCTACCTCTAGAGCCAATTTGTATATCGTACCGCTCTGTTTTGGGATATCTTTTTTATGATAACATGCTAGTTATCTACGATACTCTTAATATCTTACTGTCAATTGTCGACGGGTGTTTATAGTCTAAATGCATTCTGTTAATGTATGAATTGTTTCCACATCAATATGGCTGACATATTCCACTCACTCACTCACTGTTGTGACACGTACATGCTACTTCGTATCTTAATGGGGGCGGTGGGGTAGCCTAGTGGTTAAAGCGTTCGCCCGTCACGCCGAAGGCCTGGATTCGATTCCCCACATGGGTACAATGTGTGAAGCCTATTTCTGGTGTCCCCCTCCGTGATATTGCTGGAATATTGCTAAAAGCGGCGTAAAACCATACTCACTCACCCGTATCTTAATGTGAACGCACAGGTGCTGTGCCTTTTATATAGGTTCTGTGACTAGCAGGAATACTCTCAACATCAAATAAAAAACAATGTACTGCATAGTCCCTTCAAGACGAAGGGCTTCATACATCTTGATCATACGCACCTTAATATGCATACGCAGGATATTTATACAAAATATTATACGTTTTCTCAACAGCATTTTGGTTACAGATGTAACGTATTCTTGGGTGACGAGATGTACATTTCATTTGACCCTTTTCTTATTAATTGGAAGTACTATTTCAGCAGAGTATGGCTTGTCGGATTTATCATTTTCCAGACGCCTAATGAAAGACGTGCGTCCAAATGAATCTTTCGATCGTGGAATTAGAGTGATCCTCAAACAACAGTCATAATCTGTTAAATAGAGATCATTATGTTTCCAATAGTAATCTTGGGTATGTCCAATAATGATCATTATAGGTTAAATAGTAATCATAATTTGTTCAACAGTAATCCTTGTCTGTTCAGTTGTAATCAGTGTATGTTTAACAGGGGCGGTGGGGTAGCCTTGTGGTTAAAGCGTCTGCTCGTCACGCTGAAGACCCGAGTTCGATTCCCCACTTGGATACAATGCGTGAAGCCCATTTCTGGTGAGTGAGTGAGGATTTACACATCTTTTAGCAGTATTCCAGCAACATCAAGACATGGGCACCAGAAATGGGCTTCAAAGAAACGTAGTCATGCGGGAAATCGAATCCGGGTCGTCGATGAGGCGAGTGAACGCTTTAACCACTGGCGTACATACATACACACATACGTACACACACACATACATACATACACACACACACATACATACGTACGTACCTACGTACCTACGTACACACACACATACGTACGCACGAACGTACGTACATACATACTACATACATACATACATACATGCACACACACATACATACATACATACATACGCACGTACGTACACACACATACATACATACATACATACACACACATACAACGTACGTACACACACACATGCACGCACGCACATACATACATACATACGTATTTTCTAGTAACAGGTATAACTGGTTAACAACTGATCAAGCCCAGACCAACTTGGTTCAAAAGAAAAACACCTGCTCAATCGCGTTATGTGAATAATATAAACCTAGGTTATAAATGCAGGATTAAATGTAATCCCCAATGGTGTGTGTCTGAATGGTGCCTCGATGATCTCCTTTGAATAAACGTCAGTGTCACTGTCAATAACACGGAATAATATGCTAAGTTCATCCACCTCTCTGAACGACAACACAAAGGCTGTGCTAAGCGCGTGTATGCTAACCCCCTCCACGTTGTGACGTCTCCGTCAATGACCTTTCTATGCATGAGAAGATGTGTTATTTAAGATGGGTATTCTATTTGACTGAATTAAATAGCACAGTTGGGTGGATTGCTGAAATAATCAATCGGAACATCTCAATCGTATCAGGTCATCTCGGTAAACATTCGTAAGAGTCCATATTGAAACTTGATCTTTCAGCTGAAAGATTTCTACTTTAGACTCTAGCCACAGCACCGGTCTGTATAAGGGTAACAACGTTTTACCTAATTTCCCAATTGTGTGGCTAGTTTACCGTTTAAGGTATTTGTGTAGGTGAAGTATTTTAAAACCAACACGAGCTTCTTTAACTTTAATCAGAATCACAGCATCGCTCACCGTGAACAGACCTTGCAAACCTTGGGCCCCTTTCTCAAAGTGACCTTAGCACTACAAGCAGTGAGCTCTTTGTGGAAATCTAACCCTAACCCTTGTCACACACATGCTTTCGATAAGGTTTCTTATGTTCAACCATAGAGTCTTTTTATTGCAGATATAATGCAACATTTGGTAATTGTTCCACTCCAAGGTACATTCTGCTTGCCACGCTATGATACATGGCATATCAGATTAAATCGCTACAATTTCCTTTCCGATGTGGTACAGCAGTACTTGTCCTTGCAATTACCTCCTTGGAACGATCACATGTCATGAATGTTCAAATTGTATCAAACGAAGTCAGTACATTGATTGGTTTAACTTAATAAGCAACTAATTTGAAGGAAAAAGTGTTATAAATTATTGCTCAATATTTGACCAAGTATATAGTTATATTGTAATATATCACATATATTTTTATATCAATTTATAGTTATATATCGATTTATCACATATGTCCTTATATATATTATATATATAATGCCATCTTCAGCCTTGGTGTTCTTTTCTATACACTTTTGTTTCCCCTCTTGAACGGCCTCTTCTGAATCATTCAGTCGTGATTCAATGTGCAACTGCTCCACACCTTGTGTCCGATAAACTTGTGTTTTGACAATAAATGTGCGTCATTCGTAACCCTGTAATTCAGCATGTTGTAAGACAGACGGAAGGCGAAAGTGGTTTCTGGAAGCGGGGCCCTGGTGACCTCAGCTGGTAACCTCGCTCCCGTAGTTCACAAGCTCCGTCCCGCCCAATACCCTGGGATGAATTGACGGTAGGAGAGACCTCGGTCACGCCCAGTACCCTGGGATGAATTCACGGAGAGACCTCGGTCACGCCCAGTACCCTGGGATGAATTGACGGTAGGAGAGATCTCCGTCACGCCCAGTACCCTGGGATAAATTCATGGTAGGAGAGGCCTCCGTCACGCCCAGTACCCCGGGATAAATTCACGGTAGGAGAGACCTCCGTCGCGCTTTGCCTTGAAAGCGTATCTGTTGGTCCAAATGGCAGCTGCGAGTGATGGATAGGTGAAAGGTTGCAAGGAGTGCGAGGGTGGCTTCACATCAATAGCGTTATTTTAGCAGTATCACGGATGACCCTTCACAAATTGCAAAATCTTGAACCAAAGAATTTAAACCAGATTACAAAACTAAAACCAAAACTAAAAACAATACAACCTTGAAAACTTTACTGAGCATTTAATGTTTGTTTTATCAGGTAAACTGTCACTGACATCCCCGTGAGGCGTCATCTCAGGAGAAGGGGCAGGATGTCGTCGATGACCACAGAAGAGGCCTTCACTGGTGATGTACCCAACGGTGCAGGGACAGCCCACGATGACACCACAAGGAACACTGGACAGTATGTAGTCGAGGTGACATTGAGCACCTCCGAGCAACCTCATCAGGGCAGTGCCGATCAGTCTGCTGTGGAGAACGCTCCCAGCGAGCCAGTGTTTGGTGAGGATGGGAATAAAGGTCAAGGTCAAGGTATTGCCGACCAAGGAACCAGGGAAGGTACTGTAATGGACACAGCAGGTGCTCTTGAGGGTGACAAGTCAAATGTAATCAGTGATGACACATCTGATTCTGACTCGAAGGGGATGTCTCCTGTTGTTGTACCAGCTGTGGAGGACACTGGCGCTGTTCTGGAGAACAATCTGCCTACACTAAATGACTCTTCTCAGGAACATGCAAAAAACAGTTCTGAAAGCATCCCTGTGTCGAATCGCTCATTGGGAGCTAAAGAAAGTATGCCTCTGTCTAATGACTCGAGGACAATGGTGGCTGGCGACTCTGCACAAAGGGCACCTGATGAAAGAAGACACGATGAAAGAAGTCCGGTAGATGGTAAACCGTACAGAAGAAAGACACCTACGTCGTCTGCTAACTACCCAACCACGTCAACAGTACCTCCGAGTCGTCTGCCATTGATACGGTCAGCGCATGCGCACATTCAGAGCCTACAAGCTCCGAACGCGCCGAGAGGATTCGAACACAAGCAGGTGATACGGAGTCGAGTACCCCCTCGATTTATACGGCTTGCCACTGTTACCATGGCCCCAAAGTGAGTAAGGCTGTAAAAAGGATTTCTTATTGTCTTCTATTATGTATGATTATCGTCTCATTCAGAACACATTCATACGGAAACCTTTTAGTGCCATTCGTTTTTAAAAATCTTTATTGAAATATCAACATACATACTAAGCTGATATTTCAAGTTAGCGATCGTGAAATTTCAACTTCTTATTTTGAAATGTCAAGATCATTTTTTTGAAATTTCAACTAGATATGTATCTTGAAATTTCAACGTTTCATCTTAATGAATTAATGAATGAATGAATTCTTTATTTTCTTCAAAAGATATTCGAACATTCCATAAATATGAAATTAGCATCTTGAAATTTTAACTTTGTAACTTGAAAGTCCAGAAAAAAAATCTAAAAACCCCACATGACCCCGAAAGGCTTCCGTAAGATTCTACAACCACTCCATTAACATTCGTCACACATTAATACAGTTATCTGCATACAACACGCCAGGAAACATTCAGTCTCGATTGTCTCCCGAGACAAATTCCAGTTGTCGTAAACAGCAAACTTGGATCCCTGAGAATCAACAAAATGTTTAATATCATGTAATTAAGGTAAAATAGCCCACGCGGGTCATCGGTGGTCCTTTAATGAAATATGTGCATTATTACCAGGTTAGTACCCTCATGAATGCATTCAACTGCACACCGTTATAATACATTGAGTACATGTGAGTGAGTTAAGCATTACGCAATATTCCAGCAATATCACGGCGGGGGACTCCAGAAATGGGCTTCACACATTTTACCCATGTGAGGAATCTAACCCGGGCCTTCGGCGTGACGAGCGAACGCTTAACCACTAGGCTACCCCACCGGTCCCATTGAGTATAACAGTTGAAGGGTTGGGGGTGGAGGATGGGTGGAGGATGGAACGGGTTTACGGTCACTCTACTAACCTCTCCATACATACAAAACACGACACGTTTTAATCCGTAGTTCCTCGAGATAAATGAATTGGATTGGTGCATGTTTTCCTTGTCTTCAACGGTAATAAGATAAACTACATACGTGTATCTCTTCATCTTGATAAACTACATACGTGTATCTCTTTATCTTGATAAATCGACAGTAGATCTTAAAACGAACACAACCTTTACAAATGTTGTATTTTCTTTAACAAACTCGCGCGTCAACCCCGTCATTAATAACGCTGATATCGCAACAACGCGATCGTAATTGGCTTCCGGAACAGTTGGCTGAGGAATTTCAATTGTGGGTCCGGCATAATATCTTGTGCAAAGTTTAAAACAGGTATAAGCTAGCTACATAAGCAATTCCGTCATGTTGCCGCCTCTTGAAATAACACTGAGGGCAAAACCGTGGCCACTAAGGTGGTGATTTACATGATAGTTAAAGTCAATAGTAATTCCATGATGTTATAGAGAAGAGACAACATCTTATATATTTGAATATGTTTTTTCAGAGCCAAAACACTCAGCGCATCGCCGAGTTTGTATTATGAGGAACCTCGCCGTCCAACGAAGGTGATTACATGGGAAGAAGCTAACAACTCCCGTCCCCCCCTGAAAGTGGACATGGAGGGTCCCTCCCCCTGGACCTACTCCCCACGGAACAAGCCACTGAATGAAACAAACGCCCCAGCCTGGACATTTGGAGCTCGGTGTTCCCCGGAGAGAGGTACAACCATGTTTGATCACGATTTGTTGTGTGTTTGTTGTTTTACGCCGCACTCAGCAATATTCCAGCTATATGACGACGGTCTGTAAATAATCGAGTCTGGACCAGACAATCCAGTGATCAGTATCACGGCGGTGGACACTATGGAGTTTACACATTGTACCCATGCTGGGAATCAAACACGGTGGATTTTGGTAAACTGAGATGTGTTACCCTTCGCTTCTGTTTCTAACATTATTCTCATTGCTGACATAAAGTAACAGACTCGACAGGGAGAATTGAAGTAAATGTTCTCCATGAAATGTTTAAGTCCTCACTTGTGAAATAGGGAACAGGAAGAATTGTGAGTTTTTGTCCGAAATTGTAATTTGGTCAAGAGATTTGTTTTTAGAAAATCCGTAGATGTGAGTGAGTGAGTTTAGTTTTACGCACTCAGCAATATTCCAGCTATATGACGGGTGTATGTAAATAATCGAGTCTGGACCAGACAATCCAGTGATCAACAGCATNAGCATCGATCTATCCAATTGGGAAATGATGATATATGTCAACCAAGTCAGCGAATCTGACCACCCAATCCCAGTTAGTCGCCTCTTACGACAAGTATGGGTTACTGAAGATCAATTCAAAGATCTTCTCGGGTGTCACGGTTGACAAATGACAACATTTACACTATTATTAATATTTATGCCGCCACAGCTGTGGAACATTTTGGTCCGGGCACTGAATCACATCCAAACCAAATGTTTGGAATATATTTCCTGACACTGTGTGAACAAATCAGATAAATACTAAAATATATTAAATATAAATACTCGTGTTAGCTTTATACCCTTAAAACCTCAAATGTACACAAATGCAAATTAGTCAATAGGTAATAGGTATATTCTCATAATGTTCTGAAGGGGATATAATTTGATCTGCCATGTGTTTCTCACAATAAAGTATTGACATCCATGAAGTACTCCTCCTGGTATGTGTTGTCTCCGAGGAAGCCAGTATACGGTAACTCTACAAGGGAGGTCATTTCGTTTCGTTACAGAAGGGGGATCGAGAACGTCGTGGGCGAAGACGTGGTTTCAAACGCCCCATGTATGGCACACCAAGGTGGACTTCGTCAGTGACGGGACAGTGAGTACAGAACTCTACTGGATTAATGGCTGTCGAGATTAACAAATGCAAAGATTAACAAATGCAAAGATTAACGAATGTCTAGATACACAAATTGGTAGATACACGAATGTATGGATAAAAAGTCCGGCTAAAAATATCTAGTTTTAACGTATGAACACATTGCAGGGTTTCTGGATTAAGGAGTGTCGTGAAAACGAACCAGTCTTCGTCCATGTTTACACACTACAATGGCGTTTCTACCCTAACGGGTGTAATTGTGTATATTAAGATTTGTCTCACACCACCAGCAAAGGTTAGTTTAATCTGGGAGGCTACACAAATGAGCCGTTAGATTCTTAGGACTGTCGTCTAATTATGTATCGTCACGTAATTTGTCAGTGACGTCATAATGGTTATAAATCAGTATGGATATGTTAACTCAAGAAAACAAGAGTAGATCAACATGGAGATATATGATATGATGATTATAAGCATGTATATTTTTATGTAGAAAACGCCATACAACAGAGCATAACACAATGGTTACTAACAGGTTTACCTTTAAATTGTGAGTGAATTTAGTTTTACACTACTTTCAGCAATATTCCAGCAATATCATGGCGGGGGACACACGAAATGGGCCTCATAATTTATACACATGTGGGGAATCGAACCCTAGTCTTCGGCGTGATGAGCAAACGCTTTAACCACTAGGCTACCCCACCGCCCTCGTCCACGTAGACCTACCACCTCTAGACAACACTTGGCAACGTTATTGTGTCAGTGTCTTTGTCAGACATTTTGTATTTGTCGTCTGCTCCTCATCTCCGACCTCAACCACTAGGCCACCCCGTCGCCCTCGTACACTTAGACCTACCACCTCTAGACAATACTTGGCAACGTTATTGTGTCAGTGTCTTTGTCAGACATTTTGTATTTGTCGTCTGCTCCTCATCTCCGACCTCGACCACTAGGCAACCCCATCGCCCTCGTACACTGAGACCTACCACCTCTAGACAATACTTGGCAACGT
Organism: Haliotis laevigata; assembly: GCA_008038995.1. Lineage (NCBI taxonomy): Eukaryota > Metazoa > Mollusca > Gastropoda > Lepetellida > Haliotidae > Haliotis > Haliotis laevigata. The sequence goes on along the minus strand of VKKT01002850.1, from coordinate 26,713 downwards.
TATTGTGTCAGTGTCTTTGTCAGACATTTTGTATTTGTCGTCTGCTCCTCATCTCCGACCTCAACCACTAGGCAACCCCATCGCCCTCGTACACTTAGACCTACCACCTCTAGACAATACTTGGCAACGTTATTGTGTCAGTGTCTTTGTCAGACATTTTGTATTTGTCGTCTGCTCCTCATCTCCGACCTCAACCACTAGGCCTAGACATTTTGTATTTGTCGTCTGCTCCTCATCTCCGACCTCAACCAGAAAGAGATAACAATGACTCAAATAAACGAGTTTAAAAAATATAATTAGATCACGTTAGTCTTTAATCAAGTAGGGGTGTGCTAGTGTAACGGTACTTTTATTAAATCAGGGCATATTTTTCTTCAGCACCGGGGACTGAAATCGAAATAAAAAACATATGATTATTTCACGTATGAATGAAAACTGAGGACGGGACTTGGTACACAGAAATATACGGACGGCCTTATCTTATCAGTGACTCATTAATACGAACTCGGACCTGTTCCTGTAGAGTGGGACCAGACTCATGTACTTCACGTTTGACAAATTCTGGATCATTGGGGCTGCTTTTCAATTTAAAAGAGTTATTTGTTTCAATTAAAGTTATATATTATCAGAGTCTAAGTGAGTGCGTATGGATTTATGCCGCTTTAATTATAGCAATATATTCCCGCAACATCACCGCGGGGACTCCAGAAATGGGTTTCACACATTGTACCCATTTTGGGAATCGAACCCGGGTCGAACGGACGCTTTAACCGTCGGGCTTTCCCACCGCCGATCAAATCTGAGCGGTAGTCTTCTACACAAACACTGTGAATACACAATGCCAAATATAACATGTGCTACAACACGTGTTTGGTTGTTTTGGGCAGGTTTATATACAGCCTTCAATCATGCACTTTTAATAGTCGTCGTTCTTGTTTCTTGTGTGAGTGAGTTTAGTTTTACGCCGCCGTTAGCAATATTCCAGCAATGCCCCGGCGGGGGACACCAGAAATGGGCTTCACTCATTGTGCCCATGTGGGGAATCGAACCCGGGTCCTCGGTGTGATGAGCGAACGCTTTAACCACTGGGCCACCCCACCGCCTCTCTCTTGTGTGAATTCAATGAGTGAGACAGGCGTGAACAACATCTACCGTTACTCGCATTGTTAACATACTTAGAGGTATGGTGATGCGGCGCTAGGCAATATTCATTCACGGCTCGAACCCACTGATGCGTGTGTTGCTGTTTAACACCCTACAAACCCAGGGCACCATCAATAGTGGCGCTCAGAAACTAACGTTTTTAATGTTTATACATGCTACAGTGGCCAACGCCAAACCTGTACAAGAAACGGTCGTTGCTCGGACCACGACAGAGGACGATGCCGGAGTCTCCGTCATACTCTATGGGGAGGAAAGGCGACTTCTCCGTCATGAAACAAGGTATGACTCCTCATATCTGATAATACCAGATAACAGTAATTACAAAATAAAAAGAGAAAACTTGATTAGCTCTTTTAATCAGATGAAAAAAACAGTGAATGATTTTCAACTAATGATAAAAATAAATCAATAGTTTTCATGTCCACAATAACCTCATGCCATTCGTGTAGCTAAGTGGAAACTAATAATTTCGTAAGCTCGATATCTATCATGGATCCCTGTTCTGGAGTCCCAACTATTGCTGAAATCTTGTTAGAATTCACTCGTACACTGATGTAGTCGGATATTTCAGAATTTAATTTGAGATCCAAATAGTAATTTGGACCTTTACATATAACAGGGAGAAAGTTGTAATCGTAACTTATGATTTTAAATGTGTTACTTTTATTGTTCCGTTGTAATCGTAACTAGTCATTCAAGTAACAGTCCAACTCCGTTGTGTCGAACGGTTGTCTCGAAATGCCGGGTCCCTACGTATTCCTTACTTCGTTATCACTTCGGATAAGTCGAAGTATTGACGTAGGTCCCTCCAACTTCGACACAGCGGTGTCCGACTCTATGTGGTGGAACAAGTAAGTATATGGATGACAACTTCTTTTATTCTACAGCACGACATTTCGATACAGGTTCTTGTACCGTTTTTAAGTAAGAATGGTACAAGGAGAGAACAGGTGATATATATACAACAGGACTAATTAACAAGGCAAGGCGGAATAACAGTGTGATGATAACAAATAAAGGGATAACAGAGGATTACAGGGATAAACATACAGGCCGGTGGAAGCCAGTGATACACAGAGCACAGAATGTATACAAGATTTACAATGGGATGTACAAGAACCTGTATCGAAACGCCGTGCTGTAGAATAAAAGTTGTTATCCATATACTTACTTGTTCCAACTTCTAAAGTGCCACTCAAAGAAGTCGACTGTATATGGCTTTGATTGTCAAAAGTATGTTATATTTAACAAAACGAATACAATATACATCATTCCAGGGGCCGAGAAGGACCCGTCTCCAGGGGAGTATGACACACATCACGCAGACAGAGCTCTGTTCAAGAGGCACCCAGCCTACAGCCACCAGTTCAGACGGGAGGGTACGATACTCTGGTCGTCCGGGGGTAAGATGTATTTTGTTATAAACATAATTTGACCTCGTCAATAACATAGTTTTATAATGTCATAAAATATGGTGATTGACAACTAAAGGGAACGGTGATTGTTTAATCGTTAGATGACAGGAAACAAAGCCCTGGCCGAATTGTATTTTATAAATAAAAGTAAATATATCAAACACCTCGTAATTGATATTTTAATGTCACAATGTATGGTAATTGACGATTCTTTAGATAAGTTAGCGTTACAGTCTTTTTGACACGTAGAATATAAAAGGACACGAATACATGGTTCTTTTAATGGAAACAACTTAAATTGTTATTTTAACGACTTTTTGGGGTGACCTCTCGCCCCTTCATTAGTTGAATACTCGATGTACGTATTGACTTGTTGCTGATATATATACACGAGGTAGGATTAATGTAAAAACGCAACTCTATAAATAGGATTTGGACTAAAGGGAGATACCCCAGTGAATGTGTAGCAAATGGGACATAACCAAATAGCTTCAGAGTTTAAACTGTTATCGATTCGTGCTCATATGATTGGCATCAAACAACACTGGGCAAATATTTTGTCTGCATCTTTCTGTGCTTTGTCTGCTCTAATTAATCATTTGAAGCGATGACAAGACTGGTCTTCAGCAACCCATGCTTGTCTCCTCGTGAAGATCCGGGTTAGAATTGGTCTTCAGCAACCCATGCTAGTCTCCCCGTGAAGATCCGGGTTAGAATTGGTCTTCAGCAACCCTTGCTTGTCTCCCCGTGAAGATCCGGGTTAGAATTGGTCTTCAGTAACCCATACTTGTCGTAAAAGGCGACTAACGGGATCGGGTGGTCTGGCTCGCTGACCAGGTTGATGTATGTCCCACAGCTATGTTCATGCATCAACAATCACTGGATTGTCTGGTCCATACTGGGTTACTGACTGGCCAATTATATTCATGGAAGGATTATATAGTGTAAAGCATAAAAATCTAAGTATTGCAACAGTTCCTTTCTTTCTTTAAGAAGACACCCCAGGCCCCGGATCGTACACCCCGACGTCCTGCACGCGGCCCCACGGCCCCAGCTTCAGCATTCAGGGTATACGACGTGAGAAGTCTCACGTTCTCGGACCGTATTCGTCTTTCTGAAACCAACTACAGTATTAACTAGGATTCGGACAGGATGAGACAGAAACTAAACCCGATCTGAACTCGAGTACCCGACTGGAACCTTATAATGCCATACAATGGACATTTGTCTTTCTTGTAGCGTCATCACATACCATGTGAGAGTCATCTCCCCCTGAGTACAAATGGCCGCCCGGTCTCACCAGAGACCTGGATACTTCAAAGTGCCACTTTGAAGAAGAAGTACGCCTTTGTAGAAATTTATTTACCTGATAAACGATACATGTCCTCGCCCAGTGTCGTTAGGTCTCTCACTGTTCTGTGAATTGTCAGGGTATAGCTTATACCTTGGGGGCGCGGTAGGCTAGCCTAGTGGGTAAAGCATTTGCTCGTCATGCCGAAGACTCGGGTTCGATTCCCCACATAGGCACAAAGTGTGAAGCCCATTTTTGGTGTCCCCTGACGCGATATTGCTAGAATATTGCTAAACGCAGAATAAAACTTAACTCACTCACTCACTATACCTTGGGAATCACTAGTAACAAAACACGACAGACGTGCAAAACTGTGCATCAAGTCTCCAACAGACAAGCAGCCTGGGTTATCCGGGGTAAGAATGTGCTGTGCTATTCAGTGTTAACGCTTTGAGCATACCTGGTGTGGAATTAGGCGCATATACATGGACACAGTATTATTATTATTATTATTACCTGAACTTTGCAGTGTTTGTCTACTTTTCCAGCATAATAACCTTTGAAGTGTTTTGGTGAAATCCATACTTTCTTTTGCACGCATTGTATAAGTACTTCTCCGAGCTGCAGATTCTGGCTTTCCCAGAGTAGGGAAGTGGGTACAACAGGGGCCAGATCAACAATATTGACTGACTGAGTATGGTTTTACGCCGCTTCTAGCAATATTCCAGCAACATCACGGCGGGGG
>VKKT01002849.1:70363-80619 GCA_008038995.1 Haliotis laevigata | reverse complement strand
AATTTTACTATCAAGACTTTGAAGGAGATGGATAGAGCATAAAAATTTGAATCGATAAAGTTTTAAAATAGGATCGCGTATCGTATCGTCAGTAAAAATGTATCGATGCATCGATACATTCGCGCATCGCGACACCCCTAGTAATTACATAATGTGACAGAGACAGAACTCAGGTGCAAGAGCCATAACTCAATGTAGTTTGTTTATAGTGTAAAGCCTGATACGTTTAAAGTTCAAATTGCATGTGGTCAATGATTGAAGTTGTGTTTTGGTGTTCATCGCGTTATTTTTCAACTTTATAAGTTGAATTTGCATTTTTGATAATTTGTTACTTAAGTCCATACAGAAAGGTATCAGAATCTGCAAAGTTGTGTTTTGCGTTGCATGTGACCTTTAACATGCAGGGAAACGGGTAGGGTAAACTTGTACTCAAAATAACATATCTCCACACACAAAAAGGACGGAATGATAGCATATACAGCAGAAAGAGCAGAACTTTAAGTAAATCGGAATGGATGTTGAAAGGTGAGATACAGAGACTGAAGAAGAGCAGCCAACACGACCTTGCTGTATTGCAGCCGAACACTAAACCTGGCCATCATGCAGTTTATTAAAGATCTTTTACTCCAGAACAAATGTCAAAAACATAAATCTGAATCATCTGAATCTAAGAAAATTTCATTGCATGTGTCAGTGATATGGACTAAACATCACTTTGAGTTACGTAGCCAAATTTATATCAACAGAAAGAGTCTTAATGAAATACCTAGTCTGACTAAAGCATAGTAAAGGATATTGTTTGTTAATAGAAAGCAGTGTAAAGGTTATTGGGAAAAACACTGGATAAATTCATTGATGATAAACTGATGTCTCCATCCCTTAAGTCAGGTCATATCATAAAAACCTATTTGGTATCCAGAGTATACATCATTAATGAGGCATGAAATCGGGTTAAATCACACTTTACATTAGCAATCTGTTACAGTCAAAATTTGATATTTTCAATATCACTCCAGAATGCCATCATTTAATAACTTACAAACTGATACACATATTTCATAATTTAGCATTATTTACCATCACAGAAAATTCCGGAATAAATGATTCTTCAGGCACAGTTTACTGTTTGATAAGGATGACCAAAAACTGACCTTGGGTAGATGCCATATTATTGAACTGAAGCAGTTATATAAAGATCTGTTTTTCATTTCTTATTCGTGATCATGAGTAGGCTTTATATATTAAACTCAAGCAATTGTATCGAGGCCTCAGATTTGTTTGCCTTTTTCCTTTACTTTTAATGAAAATAACATATCAGCAGTTAAATTCAGAAGATATTTATATATGTATATTCCAATACAACATTTTTTTCCCCATCATATTTCTCATGCACAGGCATACAACATGCACATATGAAAATATTTGTTGAGGTAAATCTGCTATAAGCACAGCTGACACAGAATCAGACCTTCTATATCACATACCTAGACCTGGAAAGCAGAGAAGATAAAAATGATACTTTAAAATACTCCATGATGCAAAAGTTTCACAATATCAAATTGCACTTCATTAGCAGATAATTAAGTGCTAATCTTCATGTCAAATTCATGCACAAGTTCAAATGGTCATTCATACATAAAGTAGAGCTGGACACAAAATAATATTTAGTTGGGGAAATTAAGTCAAGAAGTTTCTTTTGGTTAAGAAAGACTACACAAAAATAGAGGATAAAACTAACATTCTGAAAATCAAATGATGCTAACCTACCATTTACAACCAAATGTTAATGCCTATTGACAATATGTACATAATAACATATCTACAGATTCACAGGCACCATCTGTTCAACAAAAGTGCTGTTATTGGTATACATGCAAATGATAGTCAAATTATCACATTATTCTATCAATATTAATTACCACATACTTACCACACAATTATCAGCAGTCAGTCCATAAAACATCTATCTGCTAGCCACAACTTGACTTGGGGCATCATTTTGAATACATTTAGTGTTATCCAAAACACTTTTTAATACTCGGCTTTGGATAGGTAGCAAAAATGTCAGTAAATAATTTTCCAACAGTAAAATATACCTTGCCTTGTCTAATACAGGATACCAACAGCCTATGACGTTTTACACCCTCAATATGAACTAATGCGACTTTCATGGCTCTCAAAATAATGTTCACTAACCAAATGCATAGTTTTTGGATTGAAATAAGAATCCTAAGCTGACAAGTCATACTTACTGTCAAACGTTTGAAACAGTTCTGGTTTGTCTTCCAGTTTGATGGCACTTTCCACTTCTAGGTTCATCAGATCAGAATGGGCCATAGTTGTGATGGACATAAGTGGTGTTTTGCTGGCCGTCGTCACTACAACTTCATTGATGTCTTCCAGGTTGAAGCGATCATCAGAATCCTTTCGGAACAATCCAGTTGCGTAGTTGACAAAATTACTCAGATGTTTGGCAGATGTCTGAAAAGGCCTGAACCCTCCATCTGTCTGATCCTGCACTTGAGATTCCAAAGCGGCTGAGGAAGCAGACGTGTCTGCTTGTTGTCGGTCATCTGATTCCAAATTGGTTTCTTTGACATTTGCAGTTTCATCACTACTGTCAACAAAAACGCTTTCATTTCTTGATTCATTTGGATTTTGGTTTTCTTGGTCCACTCTCTCAAACTCGGAATCAGTCGTTGATTCTCCAGTAGCTGCATTGTTCAATATCACAGATTTGGGTTCCTCACCAGAGAGTGTTAAAGACAGTTGGGGTTCGTCCTGAGAGAGAGAAGTTTGGGCAAGGTCGGAAGCATCAGTCGTTAGGACAGAAGCGTCTCGATCCACAAATGTAATTTTTCTCGACCCTTTGTCATCAGTCACATTTGCATCATCACTAAAGCCTTCATCTTCTGTCACATCTGTTTCCACACTGGAAATCTCAGAAATATTCTCAGGAGCTGTCAGCCCAGTCACAGCACTAGCTGCACCTTCATCATTGAAATTTTCATCACACTTTTCACCAACATCTCTTACCAAATCCTTCCCACACTTTCTCTCATCCAAAGCATCAGAAATTTTACTTTTAACTGCTCCCATTGTATCGTCAGTACCTGTTAGGCTACTTCCTAATTTCTGTTCAGTCTCTTTACCTGTATCCTCAGTACCTCTTTCCAGAGGAGTCCATGCTTCTGCAGATGCTTGTTCTAATCCACTCCTCCCAGTATCTATAGATGCAGATGCTTGTTCTAATTCACTCCTCCCAGTATCTATAGATGCAGGCGCTGCTTCACCCTCACCAGGAAGTTTTTCGTTTCCATTCAAATCTGGCGATTCAATATTAACACTCTGATTTCGAGATATTACACCACACGAACAGATACTGTTAGTTTCTGATTTCAAGCTCTCCAATGTGGAGGATCGACTTGGATGACTTAAATCACTCAGCACTGCCTCTGTGCCTGTGTCTACATGGTCTTTGGACTTTTCGTGCAGCGAGGCAAAAGCCTGGTAGAGGGGACAACCCTTGTCGTGGTACACTTCAGGTCGTGGCGATGTTGCTCGGTCCTCACTGAAACACCAATCGTAGCAGTTAGATCTCCAGTATTGTCTAGATACTCTTACTTCACTGCACCTTTACCTATGCAACAAGGATTATATTACATGCCATACAGGTATGGAGGCTTAACATGAAAATGATTTCTGTCATGTAATGTTTAGTAACACCATATGCGGCCCATGTGATCTAATTCCTTATCTTACTAAAATCTTGATAATTAAGTTCATACAAAAACACATGAAATATCATGTTTAAAAAAAACACAACCAAATAGATGTTAACTATCATTATGTTCTCAATTAGACATAGCCCTTTTAATTTTTTTATTCTTGTTTCACTTCTGAGAATTTTTTTATTCATTTTCAAGTTTTTATACAACAAGAAAACAATTTGTTCCCGCCCCGATAAGATTCAAAGTTTAATGTAGGATGATTGTCAATCATTAATCATGTCATGTTCATTATTGATAAAGCTTCTTCAGCATGTATATAGCAAAAAAACATGATTAAAACCTACAAGTACAGGGCTTAATGTATTGGCATACTTTGCCTTGCATATGACAATTATGATATTCTTCTGTTATGTGTGGGATTATCAAAGTCATAGATATCAAATGAACTCAACAAATCTCAAAGTGATACATGTTTTTTAACTTGAGAACCAGTCATGTCAGAATGAGAAAGAGTTGCCACAAACCAAAATGAAGTTTGTAAAATGAACTTAAATACTGTACAAAGTTCAAAAGTCCAGCCTTCACAAAAAGAAACATATTTTTCCAAACTGAACACATGAAATCCCATACAGAGATGACAAGATGATTGAGAGAAAGCCTCACACCACATGTCAACAAGCTACAGCTACAACATGACAGCCTGGAAATAAGCCCCGCCACAAGAGGACAGTAGTGATCCACACCATCTGGAATCTAGTCGCCTCGACCCCAGATACCCGTGAAGATCCGGGTTAGAATTGATCTTCAGTAACCCATGCTTGTCATAAGCGGTGACTAACGGGATGGGGTGGTCAGGCTCACTGACTTGGTTGACACATGTCATCATATACCAATTGCGTAGATCGATGCTCATGTTGTTGATCACTGGACTGTGTGGTCCAGACTCGATTATTTAGAGACTGACACCATATAGCTGGAATATTGCTCAGAACTAAACTCACTCACTCATCTCATAGGCCCCAGAAAATATATTTTTTAAAAGTAGTCAAACTAAAGTCAAGAATAATTGGCCAAGTCAAACCTGCGTCAGTTCTTGGCTGACAAAGAACTGTTCTTGACTCCTATTGGATTTGATTGTATATCAGTTTATTCGTTTCATTTAGATATATATTGTAAAATAAGACAACATTATTTGTGGGGTTAAATGTCTATCTGCAATCCAATACACTGAGTAAGCAAGGTCACATACTGTAACTTACTGGGCCTCACAAGTCACAAGACAAGCATGAGTGGTGGGATCTGCTCTGACTGAAAACCACTGATGACTGTGGGGGGACATTAGACTAACACTTAGTCTCTGAATAGACATAATTTTGACAAACAATCCCATTTAAATTGAGAAGGAGCCGCAGGGAGACCAGAGATTCAGAACCTGAGGAAATCTAGACTTGCTTCATTTAGGGCTTCAGCACTGCAGATAGGGCTTTGCAGTAGAGAAAATAATGTGGTTCAGGGACTGTGAGACAGACTAGGGCCATTGACACAAGGGAGACATAACAATCAGTCGCTTTGTGTGAAGAATATGCAGAATAGCAGGGATGAATATGCAGTAAAGCGATGAAGCAAACTTCCAATAACACAGCATTTGAACAAGAGGACAGGGTAGAAACAGACCTGTTGAAACTCTAACGCTAAGATGGAAGTATCCGGATAGTGAGATTGAGAACAGACTTGTCCTAGCCCTAGCACATGTTATTCAAACTGAGTGAATTTTAAGAAATACAGCACGTTTGGGGAATAAATTATGTTCATGGGATGAGTATATAGAAATTTACACCCATTATATTTTCTCCCGTATAATAAATGACTGAATGAGAACCTGAACTGATTTGTTTATTTAACAGAAGAACATGGTTGTAACAAAGTGAGATACTCATTCCGAAGTCCCAACAGCCTTACTGTATGTTATTCCACATTATCGAATATCATTCATGGAATCAAACTGTTCTGAGTAAAGAGCATGGCTATATGGAACTGATATCTTACCCAAAGACACCTACAACTCTATATATGTGTACCAGGTCAATTAATATGAGCCACCACGGAAGAGTTTCATCAGTTCAACAAAGTACTCACAGGTTAATGAACTTCACAATACACAAAAGATCAATTTATACCATAAAGTGGAAACTAGACGCTATACAAATCCATTATTATCATCATTATTATTATAAACGTGTTGCTCAACCAATCCTTTGTTGCAATGTAACAAGATTTACGACATAGCAACTGCTCCTGGTGAGCTGACTATCTATTGTCATTGTTACTGCAGGAGAGGGTTGAAGTAAATAAACACAAACATCTTTCAACACAAAATTAACACCATTTTGGGAAAAGTAACAAATTAAGCAAAACAAAGTAAAACAACCAAGAAAACAGAAATATACAGAAATGAAGTGTACTACAGTAAAGAACAGACTAACTATGACACTATCCACAAAATATCTTCAAAATAAGACAAAACAAAAGGTGGTACCCCTTCTTCTCTCTCTCAGGAAAACATACACTGACGGGTCCAGTATAGATCTGATTCACTGATCCAGCATTTAAACATCTGTGGACAATCAGATACAACTCAGCAACAAGCAAGGCTATCAGTTCCCATCCTGAGCTGGGCAAGCTGGTTCTGCAGATGACTACATCTCAGTAGGCTGACTTACGCAACACCACACTCACATGGGAGGGTAGCTGAGTTGTGATTGGAGGCTCTCAGATGGCTTTTGTTTATAACAGAGTCATAATCAAGAGCAGGCTTTGAAATTAGTCAGCTAGTCACAGACTCATTAAATTCACATTTCTTGATGGGATACAAGATTTTAGGCAGATGGTAACTCTGGGGTAGGTCATTTTGTGGACTATAAAATATGTACATACAAACATTAACGATTAAAACCTGAGGGATCATCGGACTACCTTCTATTAACAATTCCAATTAACCATTCCAATTAATCAGCCGTCATGATTATTGTTATTACTTTTTGCTATCTTATTTCCACAGAAAAACATATATAGTATACATTCAAATCAATACACGGTAAGAGTTCCGCCCGTAACCCACGCTTGAAAAATGTATTCTTTTTATTATGTTTATTTCAAGGGGTTAGGGCTTAGTTAGGGTTTAGATTAAGCATTATGTTAGGTTTAGGGTTAGGGTAGGCTTTCTATAAAAAAAACCCATTTATTCTTACTATGAATCTTAGGCATAGAATGAAAAAAAACCCGGAGGTTACGGGCGGAAATCTTACCTCAGTACACATTCACAAATCATGATTGTATCATTTTACTTTCAAACAGCATACATCTATTTTAATATACAGAATGTCTCACTTACTTGGTTCATATCAAGAAACTTTTCAATCAGTGTTTCCGCTGACTAAATTATTTATCGGACACTGTGTCTGTCAACCTAAAATTTTACCGGTCATGAATGAAATTTGCCGGTCATATCCTATTACCATACTGTAAGTACTCACTTTAAAGTTATTTTTAGCCTGGGTATTTCCGAAACATAACAATTTTGACAGTGATTTCGCTTACCCATGATGTTTTATTTTAATACATTATCATTTACCGGACACAGTGTCAGTCAGGTCTTTAATTTACCGGTCCCCAACAAATTTTACTGGCGATTTTCAGGTATATACCGGAGAACGGAAACACTGATTTCAAACAGGAATTTTTTTATGAGTGTGATAAAACCCCTAAAATTATTGGAAATATTCAACCAGTGACTATTTTGGCTGTTTATGAAAACTGACACACTCTGAAATTATAAGACATATTTGTCACGAATGTTGTACAACCAGACCACAGAGTTTCATTTCAAATATTCATTGTAGTATAGAGTTCATGCACACATGTATGTGAGGCCAACACTCAGTAAATACACACACGTGAGCCAGTTGAAGAGGCTACACAGGGATATTACATAAATTGTTTTTTTAAGATTTCTGTTTTCTTTACATTTATTTGTACTGCTTGTTTAAAAAGTACTTGAAAATATCAAATCCCCCTTGTATTTCAAAATTATACCACTCAACAAAGGTAAAGGTACATCTGATTTTTTTTCATATTAATTATACTAAAATGCAATCGTCAATTCGTCCTGAATATTTTTTAGTTGTTTAACATATTCAGGTTATTAATGTGCGTTTTAGGTATTTGACAGAAATATGCAGCTCATCTGGAGCTCATTGTTACTCACTAAGTTTTCAAAACAAAATCGCATGATCAATGCCTAGTATGGTATTCTCTGTCTTGATCATAGTGCTTGATCATATGTTTAACAGGTCAAAATGTATTATTAAATAGGCAGTGGTAACAATGAACTTGAAAATAAACATAAACCTATTATTATAAATTAAAACCATTAGAAGAGATATTTAATAAAACCAAGACCCATTAAAGCTTCAACCATAACCAGAATTTTCACAAAATATTAAAATCATATCCAAAAATATACTCCACCCTTTCTTTTTCCTATTGCCAATCCAACTGTAACACCTTCGGAAACCATGTTTCATGAAAAATCTCATGGCGGACATTTAAGACAGATCTCAAGAGAAGCAGTTATCAAGTGCGCTGACCACTGACTGAAAAACGTGTGACTACTATCACTATCAGATAATCCAGGCTTACACCACATGACTTCTAATCACAGTCAGCTATCAGGACTTAGCAATGAGAGTTGTCTCCCCTGGAACCATAGCATTGCTTAATTTGATCATCCTGTGTTGTCTAGTCTTTGTTTAATGGTTACATCAATTTTGAACAAAGTATTGTAAAACCTTCCATTTTTCACATGATATGTAGAAATTGCTAGTCTTCTATGAACAATTTTTAATACTCAGACTAAAGAGAATCAGCCAAAAGTTTAATTTCACTATTCATTTTTTAAAAATTAATACATTAATGAATTGCATAAAGATTGTTAACAAAGATTGATAATTTGTAACTAGGAAAATCTTAAACAAAGGTGAGTCTAAATGATTTAAGCAACATTTCACATAATCTGTTGACTAAAAATATTTGTTACTCTTTATCTTAAATTTGACATGTCATTGCAAAAGAATAATCTCAGTAAATCCTTCAACTAAAAGTAGGTGTGTAAAAATACAGAAAAACATAATATTTACAATAAAAATATTTTGTAAATAAAATTAGAATTGCTTAAAACTATTTTCACAATTTCATTTGATTCTCATGATACAAATATCCTCATTAATTCACAAACCTATTGTATTCTCATATAGATCTATAAAAAAATTAATAGAAGTGACATTCACGGTGAGTTGTCAACTGCTAATTCAAAAGCATGAAAAACTACATCCCTTGTTGCCAGAAAGTGTCTCAACAAAACCACAAGAAGTCTGAACATGGTCAAGACACAACTGTAGTTCTCCGAAACACAGCAATACTTCCTGGTTGTTAAGTGGGTGAAATTCACCAAGCCAAACCACAATTACTGGCGAAATGCACAGACGTCATAAACAACAGGGACATTTCCTGGTCTTGTCAGTCATGTCTTTCAAACAAAAAACATTAGCGGTTGATCTTTTCTCCTTCTTTATCAGAAATTGATGCTTTGATTATCATTAATAACAACATTTTCCTCTCATCTGATACCAGTTATTCCGGTTTAAATGGGCATGAAAGGTAAGGTCTCCTACAAGATTTCTGGCCTCATTATGGTTACAATCTATTTATGTACATTGTCTCATCCAGCTCCTCCCCCATCTCTTGACAAGTAGGATATTAAGATAGGAGGTATCAGGTAATGGACCTTGGAAATAAATTTATGCAAGAAGTATTTGGCTTCATACTATTACAGCTGGTAACAATGATGATAACAAAGATTCCAAGTTCACCTTGCTGTCTTAATCTCTTACTCTAACTATGTTACATAATGCTAAACGGAATTATAGTAACCCTATGGTTTAGCAGCCTAATTTTCCCTGGCTTGATAAGAGGCACATCTAGAGAAGCCGCTATACTGGATTAAGATTATGTAAGAAATATAAGGTTTCCTTGTGGTACATGCATCTAAGCAAATTTTGTGACAAGTTGTGTTTGAAGTATAGACAGCGTTCAAAATACCTGCCTGCCCGACCGCCCGGGGCGGGTTATTTTCAACACGGACTGCATGATTCTCAAATTCACCTGGCCAATGGTTGGGTTAAAATTTAGACATGTATATGAAATTAGTTTTAATTTAATTATACTAAGTAAATTAGTATTTTTTTGTGGGCAGGCAAGTTTTGGTCAGGGCTGGCAAGTTTTACATCTAACCAGCCCTGTGATCTGGCTGAAGTTTTTCGGAGTTTCATACCCTGGTATAGACTAACCCTTAGACCCTGAATGTACATAATTTTGATAGTAACAAATAAACCCATTCAAGGTGAGGTGAGGTGAAATTAGGTTTAAAGTCGTGCTTGAGAATATTTCGCTCATATGACGACGTGCATG
>VKKT01002847.1:61707-74769 GCA_008038995.1 Haliotis laevigata | reverse complement strand
AATTGGGTATCCAAAAAGCCCCAGCAGATCATTGGATGATTCTTTCGATTCATCAGTGTATATATATGTGTGTGAAATTAGAATAATTGTCAGACAGAAAGTCTTGAGTTATCACTTTTATTGCTGTAAATACCATGTTGATCAGCCATTCTCTGTATCTTCAATCAAGCCAAAGGGTAATTTGCCATGTGTCTAGTCACACATGACATATTACACACAGTCATTAACAANCTCAGTGACTGCATGGTGTTTGTTCTTGGTTTTCATTTTTAAGAAACATTTCAAAGATACCTGTTGTCTTCGAAGGTAAAGGGGCATTTCTGAACACTAGACTTGAAGCGCTAAGGTTGGAGTTGTACAATAGGCCCCAGTGCATATTCTCAAGACTTAACTCTGAATTCTATCAAGCTTATTAAGATGACATTTAGCCGCTGACATATACACCTGGCAACCATAGTCAAGTCTGGACAAGATAAGGGCCTTGTATATCCTGTGATTAGATGGGTTACATGTTGCCTAACATCCAAATTCACCGTTGTTTTCTGCATGCACAATATGTTAATGACTGTAGAAACTCTGAAGCCATATCATGGTTTCTGTCATGTTTTATAACCTCAAGCTTTACGAAAATAGAGCCATTTTGGTACCTTTGTTTGATGAAAGTGAGATAGCACCACTTAATGTTCTTTTCACAAACAAATCATGATTACATATCTATCTTATTCATCTGAGAGACAACGGGTGGAACTTTCGGTAAGTACGACAACTTTGAAAATGCATCAATAACTAAACTTTGGGTGGAAGATAAAAAAAATGTACTTGTAGCTAACAATTATCACGTAATTCTTTGTATTTCATAAATGATTATATATGTCAAACTAAATAGTAGCTGGTTTATTAAAACATCGAACTGTTTGGAAATTGTTTTCTAAATGCGCAGGACATGAAAATGAAGATTGTTTACAACCAGTTTAAGGCTTTCTCTTTGTTTTGTCTCAGTGTTTGTCGGAAAGTAGCAATGTCATTTCATCTGATGGAAATATACTTTTCATCAAATGTTTAGACTCACTAGAAATACTCACTATATGTTATGTGTGTATGGTCACATCGAAGATTGATTTCTCCACTAACTTCGGGGAACCAACTGCAAACCTTATGCAGATTAATTGCACGAGGGACATGCGTCAAATTGCTGAAAAGCATGTGCAAATATCCTACGTGTGAACAGCTGCGTTTTGGTGTAAAGTTTTGTTCAGAATTTGCCAATTTTCACTGATTTTTATCATTTATTGAACTCATAACAATAATCTTTTCAACGTTACGAATTTGTTTTACAATACATCAGTTCATGTGTAAACGGTACCTTTAAACAGTATGTAATATTTTGCAACATTTGGTTTAAAACAGTCGCCTTAAGTATGTGGCTATATTTACACTCGTGAGTGCAAGCTGTTGATGAGAAGTATAGATATTGAACTAAACTCATTACATCTGAATTTTTTTTACCAAATGTTTCAACTGACATTTGTATTCAAAGAAAGCACATCACAAATGTTCAAAACGCTTGAACTATTACCATATACCACATAAAACTATGTACAGATAAACATGTCACTAAAACAATCAATACATTATACGTCTTACTGAAATATAACTCTGCTTTAATTACCCATATTTTGCAATGACAATTGCTATTAGACAGACATTTACAGAACGTTTTAACTACAAAAACGAGTTACCTACGAATAAGACATACCTTTGATAAATCTAATTACTACACCCATGCAACTTACTTCTACTACAGTCTCAATTCTCCTATGTTCGCAAGAGCATCGGTGACAGCCCTGAACAAGACCTACAACTTCAAACACACTGATGTTACCTACAAATTCGGAATGTGACCAACGAATACACATGTTACCTACGAATCTACCGTTTATCCCGTGATATCATGCAAACTTTACTTTTATCACCAAGATCAACTTGTCTTCTGACATTTCAATCAGACAGAATTCATGATATATCACTATAATGAAGTCTAAACCACGAACTTCAGTGCATCCCTGAATAGAACATTTTTATTGAACGCTCAGTTATGTAACCATTTTGAATTCCAATGAACCATTTCAATCTATTAATAGGCAGTACTGCATACCTAATCAGTTTTATTATCAGCAACAATTGTCTTCAGTATAACTTATGTTATAGCAGCGTATTGTGTTCTCTATTTCATTTTGTTAACAACGAATACATGTTATCTACAAATGCCGTGAGCCACAACCGGGCCCCCATGTCAATTCTAAGGTTTTACAATTTTTACAATAATAAGACTTAAAACCCCACTAAAATTAAAGTTGGTTAGTTGTAACAGGTGTCATATGCATTAAATGTTATGGTGACATGGGTTTATTTATGTAACATTCTTGCAGAGAATGTAAAATACACTTACTAATCACCAGTATGTTGTCTGGTCTCAACTATGATGACTTCCAAATGGAATCCATATCACATGTTGTCATTCCACCAATCTATTTGAATGTGATCAGTTGTTGGTGCTTTTAGGTAATATTTGGGAATTAAAATTTACTTACGAATACAGGTTAATTTGTGTGATATCTCCGTAAAAACAGCACAGAAATGTTCAGATGTAGCACACGTATATAGTGTGTCCTTTGCACTTGAACTTAGGATATCATTTACTAATGTGTTCATTTGTTGAAACAGCAAAATATTTAATGGTATTTGTATGTAACGTGATTTTATTTACCAAATCAGACTTTGATTTTCTAACATATTTTCAGATTATTACCTGTAAGAAATATTATGTAACGCCATTGCATTTGAGTACTTTACATATTAATACTGTAAAAAGAAATACAAAACATAACCTTGTGTTGCATTTATATAAATTGACAATCATTGAAAACTGTATTCGTAGGTAACGCCAAAAAATACGACTTGAAACAAATTACCAAAATTACGAATTAAGCCCCAGACAAAATCATTTCAGGGGATTTATTCATGAAATATTTGGCAAACAGATTAATAAACTTCTGTTCATCCAGTTTGACTAGTATTTAACACACAGCATGTTTTCAACAAACCATTTTTAGAATAGAAGTCAAAATGAATACAAATGGCCTGTTTTTGTCCTCCGTAAGCCTAATTTTAATTAAAATTGTCGTGTTATATATAGCCCGAATCGTCTCACTTGTGCCGATGTGATGGGCACCTTGAAATAAATGAAGGTAGTAATGCTAAAATGTTGTTGGCCCAAACATGCTGTGTACACTTTTCTTTGGAATTGACCATTTATGGCTTTCATTATATGCATGCCGTGGAGTTTTCCACCGATTTCGACGGATTTCTATAAAGTTCTGAGTGGATAATGATACAGCCTAGCTTTGCTAGAATGTTCGAGAACTGTGTAAGAGCTATATAAAGGCTGGTTGTTGTGTTGATCGACGGACTTTTTACATGACTGGGGTTATACACATCTGTCTGCCGTCATCGAGCTGATACATCTGCCTATCGTCGTCAAGTCTGTCTGTCAACATTTCAAGACCGTGCTTGACTATGCAACTACTGTCACTATAAACAACCTTCGATATGTATATCTGTTCTCACCGTGAATGTCAAGTATTATATATTTGTGACCCAATTGCATTGTACTAGATATCTGTATTGTCATTAATTGTAACTTGCACATTGTTTCCTTAATATATTATTGAATATTTAAGACTAGTCTGTGTTCTATTATGCTGGTTCAAAGGGGACTTTTAAATCTTTTGTCACGGTGATTTATTAACCGTAACAGAACACAATATATGAAATATTGAGTTTATATTCATATATATAATGCCAAAATAGCCGTTACTGTTGATTCACATGTTTTCATTCCTATATCAACTCTTACCAAAGGGGTAAAAATAATTTCACCTCATTTTTATGTTGTATAGACATAATGTGTTTTCCTAAATCCATCTTTCCACATGATATGTCTTCCTGGATCCACTCTTACACATGATATGTCTTTTCGGATCCACTCTTACAAATGATATGTCTTTCCGAATCCACCATTACACATGATATGTCTTTCTGGATCCACCTTCACACATGATATGGCTTTGTGGATCCACTCTAACACCTGATGTGTCATTCTCGATCCAGTCTTACTCATGATTTGTCTTTCTAAATCCACTCTTACGCTTAATATGTCTTTCTTGATTCTGTCAAAATTCTCTCACCATGTAGAAGTGATCGAAGTCCATTTTCTTTATCTATGTAGAAGTGATGGATGTGCATGTTGTGTGTCTATGTAGAAGTGATGGATGTCCACAGTCTCTCTTCATGTAGAAGTGATCGATGCCCATATTCTGTCTCAATGTAGAAGTTATGGATGTTCATATTCTGTGTCCATGTAGAAGTGATGGATGTCAATATTCTGAAATGATGCTCTTATCCTCTCTCCGTGTAGCAGTGACCGATGTCATATTATGGGCGTCAATCACTTCTACATAGCGAAAGAATATGGACGTCGTTCACTGCTACTTGAGACAGAATATGGACATCGATCACTTCTACGTCGAGACATAATATGGATATCCATCACTTCTACATTGATACAGAATGTCGACATCGAACACTTCTACAAGGAGACCGAATATGGGCATCCGTCACTTTAACATGCAGGCAGAATATGGGCATCCATCACTTCTACATAGAGAGACAATATAGACATCTATTACTTCTACATGGAGACAGAATAGGGATATGGGAGCAGTGCATGGATATCCATCACTTCTACAAGGATACAAAACATGGAGATCCATCATTTCCAATGAGACAGAATGGATGTCCGTATTCTGTCTCCATGTAGAAGTGATGGATGTCCACATTCTGTCTCCATGTAGAAGTAATGGATGTCGATATTCTGTCTCCATGTAGAAGTGATATATGTCGATATTCTGTCTCCATGTAGAAGTGATGGATGTCGATATTATGTCTCCATGTAGAAGTGATGGATGTCGGTATTTTGTCTACATGTAGAAGTGATGGATGTCGATATTCTGTCTACATGTAGAAATGATGGATGTCGATACTCTGTCTCCATGTAGAAGTGATGGATGTCCATATTCTGTTTCCATATAGAAGTGATCAATGTCCATATTATTTTTCCAATGTCCATATTCTCTCTCCAAGTAGGAGTGATCGATGTCCACATTCTATCTCTATGTAGAAGTGATGGATATCAATATTTTGTCTCTATGTAGAAGTGATGGATGTTTACATTCTGTCTGCATGCAGAAGTGATCGATGTCCATATTCTGTCTCAATGTAGAAGTGCTTGATGGCACTATTCTGTTTCCATGTCCATATTCGGTCCCTATTTAGAAGTGATGAATGTACATATTCTTTCAATATATAGAAGTGATGGATGTCCATATTTTGTCTCCATGTACAAGTGATGGATGTCCATATTAAGCTTCCATTGCAAAATTCTGTCTCCATGTAGAAGTGACTGATGTCGATATTCTCTCTCCATGTACAAGTGATGGATGTCCATTTCTGTATCCATATATATATTCTATCTCCATGTAGAAGTGACTGATGTGCATGATCTGTCTCCATGTAGAAGTTAGGATGTCCATATTCTGTCTTCATGTAGAAGTGATGGACGTCCACATTCTGTCTCCATGTTGAAGTGATGGATCTCCATGTTTTGTATCCATGTAGAAGTGATGGATGTCTACATTCTGTCTCCTTGTAGAAGTGATGGATATCCATGCACTGCTTCCATATCCCTATTCTGTCTCCATGTAGAGGTAATGGATGTCTATATTGTCTCTCTATGTAGAAGCGATGGATGCCAATATTCTGCCTGCATGTTAAAGTGACGGATGTCCATATTCGGTCTCCATGTAGAAATGATCGATGTTGATATTCTGTCTCCATGTAGAAGTGATCGATATCCATATTATGTCTCAACGTAGAAGTGATTGATGTCCTTATTCTGTCTCCAAGTAGAAGTGAACGATGTCCATATTCTTTCGCTATGTAGAAGTGATGGATGTCCATATTCGGTCTACATGTAGAAGTGATGGATATCCATGTTATGTCGCCACGTAAAAGTGATCAATATCCATATTCTGCCTCCATATAGAACTGATGGATGTCCATATTCTGTCTCCATGGGGAATTGATGGATGTCCAATTTCTTTCTCTATGTAGAAGTGATGGATGCCCATATTCTGTCTTTATGTAGAAGTGACCGATGTCAATATTCTGCCTCCATGTCCATATTCTATATCCAAGTAGAACTGATCGATGTCCATATTCTTTGTCTATGTAGAAGTGATGGATATCAATATTTTTTTCTCTATGTAGAATTGATGGATGTTTACATTCTGTCTGCATGTAGAAGGGATCGATGTCCGTATTCTCTCTCACTGTAGAATTGATGGATGTCCGTATTCTGTCTCAATGTAGAAGTGATCGATGTCCGTATTCTGTCACTATGTATAAGTGATTAATGACCATATTCTGTCTCCATGTAGAAGGGATGGATGTCCATTTTCTTTCTCTATGTAGAAGTGATCGATGTCTTTATTCTGTCTTTATCTAGAAGAGAGCGTTGTTCATATTTTGTCAATATCGATATCCATATTATCTCATGTAGGCATGTAGACATTTAGAAGTGATGGATGTCCATATTCTGTCTCCATGTAGAAGTGATGGATGTCCATATGCAGTCTCTATGTAAAAGTCATTAATGTCCAAATTCTGTGTCCATGTAGAAGTGATTGATGTCTACATTGTTTCTCCCTGTAGAAGTGATGAATGTCCATATTCTGTCTCCATGTAGATGGCATCGATGTCCATATTCTGTCTACATGTAGAAGTGATGGATGTCAATATTCAGTCTCTATGTAGAAGTGACGGATGTCCATATTTAGTCTCCATGTAGAAGTGATGGATGGCGATATTCTGTATCCATGTAGAACTGATGAATGTCTATATTCTGTCTCTATGTAGAAATGATGGATGTCCATATTTTGTCTCCGTGTAGAGGAGATCGAAGTCGATATTCTGTCTCTCTCTAGAAGTGATGGATGTCCATATTCTGTATCCATATCCATATTCTGTCTCTATGTAGAAACGATGTATGCCCATATTCTGTCTACATGTAAAACTGATGGATGTCCATATTCTTTCTCTATGTTGAAGTGATGGATGTCCATATTATGTATCCATGTAGAAGTGATGGATGTTGATATTATGTGTCCATGTAGTAGTGATGGATGTCCATTTTGTGTATTCATGTCCATATTCTGTCTCTATTTAGGAGTGATGTATGTCCATATTTTGTCTACACGTAGAAGTAATTGCTGTCCATATTCTTTCCCTATGTAGAAGTGATAGATGTTCATATTTTGTATTTATGTAAAAGTGATGGATGTCCATATTCTGTTTTCACGTCGAAGTGATCGATATCCATATTATGTCTCCACGTAGAAGTGATCGATATCCGTATTATGTGTCCACGTAGAAGTGATCGATGTCCATATCCTGTCTCCAGGTAGAGTGATAGTTGTCCATATTCTGTCTCCATGTTGAAGGGATCAATGTCCATATTCTGTGTCCATGTAAAAGTGATAGATGTCAATATTCTGTCTCCATCTAGAAGGGATCGATGTCTATAGTCTCTCTCCATATCGAAGTGATGGATGTCAATATTCTGTCTCCATCTAGAAGTGATGGATGTCCATATGCACTCTCTATGTAAAAGTCATTAATGTCCATATTCTGTCTCTGTGTAGAAGTGATGGATGTCCATATTCTGTCTCCATGTAGATGGGATCGTTGTCCATAGTCTGTTTACATGTAGAAGTGATTGAAGTCCATAGTCAATCTCCATGTAGAAGTGATGGATGTCGATATTCTGTAACCATGTCCATATTATGTCTGTATGTAGAAGTGATGGATGTCCATATTGTGTCGCCATGTATAACTGATGGATGTTCATATTCTGTCTAAATGTAGACTGACTGGCTGACTGAGTTTGGTTTTACGCCGCTTTTAGCAATATTCCAGCAACATCACGTCGGTTGACACCAGAATGGGTTTCACAAGTTGTGCCCATGTGGGGATTCGAACCCGGGTCTTCGGCGTGACGAGCCAACGCTTTAACTACTAGGCTACCCCACCGCCCTCTCTATGTAGAAATGATGGATGTCTATGTTCTCTATCCATGTAGAAGTAATGGATGTACATATAATGAGTCCATGTAGAAGTAATGGATGTCCATATTGTGTACCAATGTCCATATTATGTCTCTATTTAGAAATGATGTATCTCCATATTCTTTTTACGTGTAGATGTGATCTATGTCCATATTCTGTCTCCATGTAGATGTGATCGACGTCCACATTTAGTCTCCATGTCCATATTCTGTCTCCATTTTCTGTGATGAATGTCCATATTTTCTCTCCATGTTGAAGGGATCGATGTCCATATTCTGTCTCCATGTAGAGGTGATGGATGTCCATATTCTGTATCCATATCCACATTCTGTCTATATGTAGAAGTCATGGATGTCCATATTCTGTCTCCATGTAGAAGTGATGGATGTCCATATTCGGTCTCGATGTAGAAGTGATGTATCTCCATATACTGTATCCATGTAGAAGTGATGGATGTTGATATTCTGTGTCCTTGTACAAATGATGGATGTCCATATTCTGTATCCAGGTCCCTATTCTATCTCTATGTAGAAGTGGTGTATGTCCATATTCTGCCTATATGTATAATTAATTGCTGTCCATATTCTGACTGTATGTACAAGTGAAAGATCCCATATTCTTTCTCTATGTAGAAGTGATGATTTATAATATTCTGTCTACATGTACGAGTCTTCGATGTCCATCTTCTGTCTCTATGTGGAAGAGATCAATGTCCATATTCTGTCTCCATCTAGAAGGGATAGATGACCATATTCAGTCTCTATATAGAAGTGGTGGATGTCCATATTCTGTGTCCATGTAGAAGTGATTGACAATGACATTCTGTCTCCATGTAGAAGTGATCGACGTCATCATTCTGTCTCCATGTCCACATTCTGTCTGCATATAGAAGGGATCGATATCCATATTCTGTCTCAATGAAGATGTGATGGATGTTGATATTCTGTATCCA
This sequence comes from Haliotis laevigata, assembly GCA_008038995.1. NCBI lineage: Eukaryota > Metazoa > Mollusca > Gastropoda > Lepetellida > Haliotidae > Haliotis > Haliotis laevigata. The sequence goes on along the minus strand of VKKT01002847.1, from coordinate 65,574 downwards.
TGTCTATATTCTTTCTCTATATAGATGTGATGGATGTCCATATTATGTCTCCATGTAGACGTGATGGATGGTCATATTCAGTCTCGATGTAGAAGTGATTGATGTCTACATTCTTTCTCCATGTAGAAGTGATGAATGTCCATATTCTGTATGAATGTAGATCGGATCGATGTCCATTTTCTCTCTACATGTAGAAGTGATGTATGTCCATATTCAGTCTCTATGTAGAAGTGACGGATGTCCATATTAAGTCTCCATGTAGAGGTGATGGATGTCGATATTTTGTAACCATGTCCATATTCTGTTTGTATTTAGAAGTGATGGATGTCCATATTCTGTCTCAATGTATAACTGATGGATGTACATATTCCTTCTCTATGTAGAAATGATTGATGCCCATGTTCTGTATCCATTTAGAAGCGATGGATGTCCATATTCTGTGTCCATGTAGAAGTGATGGATGTCCATATTGTGTACCAATGTACATATTATGTCTCTATTTAGAAATTATGTATCTCCATATTCTTTTTACGTGTAGATGTGATCGATGTCCATATTCTGTGTCCATGTAAAAGTGACCGATGTCCATATTCTCTCTGTATGTAGAAGTGAAAGATCCCAAATTCTTTCTCTAGGTAGAAGTGATGAATGTCCATATTCAGTATCTATGTAGAAGTGATGGATGAACATATTGTGTCTCCATGTAGAAGTCTTCGATGTCCGTCTTCTGTCTCCATGCAGAAGTGATCTATGTTCATATTCTGTCTCTCTGTATTAGTGATCTATGTCCATATTCTCCTTCGATTTAAAAGTGATGGATGTCCATACTCTGTTTCTATGTGGAGGAGATCGATGTCCACATTCTGTGTCAATGAAGAAGTAATGGATGTCCATATTCTGTTTCTATGTAGAAGGGATCGATGCCCATATTCTGTGTCCATGTAAAAGTGATGGAAGTCCACATTCTGTCAACATGTAGAAGGGATCGATGTCTATAGTCTGTCTCCATTTATTAGTAATGGATGTCCATATTCTGTCCCCATGTGAAAGGGATCGATATCCATATTCTGTCTCCATGTAAAAATGATGGATGCCCATGTTCTGTATCCATTTAGAAGTGATCGATGTCGATATTCTGTGTCCATGTAAAAGTGATTTATGTGATTATTCTCTCTATATGTAGAAGCGAAAGATCCCATATTGTTTCTCTGTGTAGAAGTGATGAATGTCCATATTCAGTCTCTATGTAGAAGTGATGGATGACCATATTCTGTATCCATGTAGAAGTCTTTGATTTTCATATCCTGTCTCCATGCAGAAGTGATCGATGTTCATATTCAGTCTCTCTGTAAAAGTGATGTATGTCCATATTCTGTTTCTATGTAGAGGAGAACGATGTCCATATTGTGTCTCCATCTAGAAGCGATAGATGTACATATTCAGTCTCTATATAAAAGTGATGGATATCTATATTCTGTGTCCTTGTAGGAGGGATCGATTTTTATATTCTGTTTCCATTTAGAAGTGATAGATGGCCCTACTCTGTCTCCATGTAGAAGTGATCGATATCCATATTCTCAATGTAGATGTGATGGATGTTGATATTCTGTATCCATGTCTATATTCTTTCTCTTTGTAGAAGTGATGGATGTCCATATTCTGTCTCCATGTAGACGTGTTGGATGTCCATATTCAGTCTCGATGTAGAAGTGATGGATGTCCATATTCTGTCTCCATTTAGAACTGATTGATGTCATTATTCTGTCACTATGTAGAAGTGATCGACGCAATGATTCTGTCTCCATGTCCTTATTCTGTCTCCATTTAGAAGTAATGGATGTCCGTATTCTGTCTCAATGTAGAAGGGATCGACGTCATCATTCTGTTTCCATGTCCATATTCTGTCTCCATTTAGAAGTAATGGATGTTGACATTGTGTGTCTTATGTCGAAGTGATGGATGTCCATATTCTGTCTCTATGTAGAAGGGATCGATGTCCATATTCTGTCTCCTTGTAGAAGGGATCGATTTCTATATTCTGCCTCCATTTAGAAGTGATTGATGTCATTATTCTGTCTCTATGTAGAAGTGATCGACGCAATGATTCTGTCTCCATGTCCTTATTCTGTCTCCATTTAGAAGTAATGGATGTCGATATTCTGTCTCCATGTAGAAGGGATCGATATCCATTTTCTGTCTCCATGTAGATGTGATGGATGTTGTCATTCTGTATCCATGTCCATATTCTTTCTCTATGTAGAAATGATGGATGTCCATATTCTGTCTCCATGTAGACGTGATGGATGTCCATATTCAGTCTCGATGTAGAAGTGATCGATGTCCATATTCAGTCTCTCTGTAGAAGTGATCTATGTTCAAATTCGATGTTAAAGTGATGGATGTCCATATTCTGTTTCTATGTGGAAGAGATCGATATCCATATTCTGTCTCTATCTGGAAGGGATAGATGTCTATATCCAGTCTCTATATAGAAGTGATGGATGTCTATATTCTGTGTCCATGTAGAAGGGGTCGATGTGTATATACTGTCTCATTTTAGAAGTGATGGATGTCCATATTCTGTCTCCATGTAGAAGTGATGGATGTCGATATTCTCTAACTATGTCCATATTCTGTCTGTATGTAGAAGTGATGGATGTCCATATTCTGTCTCCATGAAGAATTGATGGATGTCCACATTCTGTGTACATGTATAAGGGATGGATGTCCATATTCTGTTTCCATGTAAAAGTGATGGATGTCCATATTTTGTATATCTGTACATATTCTGTCTGTATGTAGAAGTGATGTATGTCCATATTCTGTCTGAATATGCAAGTGATGGATGTCCATATTCTGTATCCATGTCCCTATTCTGTCTCGATGTAAAAGTGATGTATGTCCATATTCTGTCTCCATGTAGAAGTGATGGATGTTGATATTCTGTGTCCATGTAGAAGTGATGGATGTCAATATTCTGTATCCATGTCGATATTCTGTCTCTATGTAGATGTGATGTAAGTCCATATTCTGTCTACATATAGAAGTAATCGCTGTCCATATTCTTTCTCTGTGTAGAAGTTATGGATGTCCATATTCTGTGTCCATGTAAAAGTGATGAATGTCCTTATTCTGTATCTATGTCGGTATCCTGTTTCTATGTAGAAGTGATGTACTTAAATATTCTGTCTACATGTAGAAGTGATGTATGACCATCTTTAGTCTCGATGCAGAAGTGATGTATGTTGATAGTCTGTGTCCACGTAAAAGTGATGGATGTCCATATTCTGTTTCCATGTCCCTATTCTGTCTCTATGTAAAAGTGATGTATGTCAATATTCTGTCTACATGTAGAAGTAATCGCTGTCCATATTCTTTCTCTATGTGGAAGTGATGGGTGTCCATATTCTGTCTCTATCAAGAAGTGAAAGATCCCATATTCCTTCTCTATGTAGACATGATGAATGTTCATATTCAGACTCTATGTAGAAGTGATTGATGACCATATTCTATCTCCATGTAGAAGTAATGGATGTCTGTATTATGTCACCGTGTAGAAGTGATGGACGTCCGTATTCAGTCTCTATGTAGAAGTGATTAATGTCCATATTCTGTGTCTGTGTAGAAGTGAGTGATGTCCATATTCATTCTCTATGTAGAAGTTACGGATGTCCATGTTCTGTCTCCATGCGGAAGTGATGAATGTCAATATTCTGTATACATGTAGAAGTGATGGATCTCCGTATTCTGTCTCATGGTAGGAGTGATGGATGTCCATATTTTGTACCCATGCCCATATCATCTCTATATATAGAAGTGATGGATGTCCATATTCCGTCTCCATGTAAAAGTGATCGATGTCCATAT
>VKKT01002846.1:63720-87787 GCA_008038995.1 Haliotis laevigata | reverse complement strand
ATATGTTTTTTCATAACCAGCAATGTATATTATATGTCATGAAAAAGTGATAATTGTGTTTTCATTATGTTTGATTTTTTGGTTGCATGTGACCTTTAAGGACATGCAATTATCATAAATTCTATGATCATTATATGCCCTACGAATATTTACTGATTTCTCTATGCAGGTGAGTGCCAGTGCTATGATGACTGGCTTGGTGAAGACTGCTCCATCAATGGAACTCAACCTCCGTCTGTTGATGAAATCCAAGGAAGCATTTGTGACTCCCAAACTACTGCAGACTGCACCAGCATCACACTTGTTGGAGAAAATTTTGCTGATGTAGACACTCTTATGTGCAACATTGAGGAAATACAGGTAGGAATATTAAAAAAACAAACGTAATTGCCACTGATATCCATGCAGTGTGTAAAGTTTGGTGTGTAGACAAGGACTGCAGTGTTCTTATCATTCAAAGTGCAATATGAAGGTATGTTTATCTATTGTCATTGATATGATATTGTCTTCCAGCTGAACTGTTCCATGGATGGCAATAGTACTTACACAGTGCCTGCAGTGTACATCAGCAATGAACTTGTAGTATGTCGTCTCAACAAGACATCCAGTGCCAGGATCACCATCAGCAATGATGGGAAGCTTTTCAGTGAGCCTCTCACTTATGTTGTGATCAGCTCCAACTGTGAAAGTTACAATGGAGATAGCTGTGTGACTAGGGTGAGTGGTTGATAATAGCTGACACAATACAACAAGGAGAAAAGTGCACATATTTAGTTAAGATGGCTTACACAATAATGACATCTAGTCTACATCTTTCTACAAAAGCCAGCTATATTGTCTGCCACTGAATACAGGAGGACATTTGTTCATTATCTGACATTAGAATGTAGTTGTAGAAACCCACGCAGTACCTGTGTTTCATTTTGCAGACCGATATATGCAACATCAACGGAGTGTGCTATGAGTGTGGTGATGTGTTCAAAGATGACCCAAAACGATACTGCCAGTCTACTATCAACAGCACTAGCTGGACTGAACTAACCAGTAAGGAATGCTTAATTGTTTTTCCAACTGATATAACAATAAAAAAAAGAAATAATGTTAATTTATGCAAACAAGAATAACTTTTGCATCTGTACTTCTCCTTGTGTTTCAGGTGAGAGTGTTATTGTAGCAAGGTACAAGTTTGATTCACTGGCTGAGTTTGCTGCAACGGGGACACCATTACTGGTTGATGGACATGGTGGTGGAATGGCTGTCCAGTTGAATGAGGCAACTGTCTCATTCCCTGACTATAATTCAACCAAATATTCAATTTTATCTGCCCCAGGAGAATGTTCTATTGGCTTCACCATCAAGTTTGATGTACGGTACAAATCATTTTGTGAGAACATGTATGTGCTGACGACAGGGGGCGACCAACCTGATTCCACTGGTATGGCCGTGTATTACCGACGCCGAGCTGTTTACTTTACAGTCAGCACACCAGACAAACAGTGGGTGGTCTCGGTGCCACGTCCCCAACTCCATGTCTTCTACACATATCAATTCAGCTTTTCAGCAGCTTATGGTATTGATGTTAATGTTGGTAGCAAGTCTTACAAGACCAGAACATTCTACAGACGTATAGTTCCTGGAGAGAAAAAGAGTGCTCTGAAGATTGGTGGTCCTATTGATGATGCTGATGGCTGCTATGGAAATATCACTTTTGGTGGATTTGAAATTTATCAAGCTCCAACATTTGTGCTTGATGTTTTGGATATTGTCACAGGTGAGCAGACATTTTGGTAAAAAATATTAGTATATTTTACTACACATTTGCATATCATGTTGAATACTTAACCTTCTTTCATGGTTAACATTCCAGACCTGCCATCCCTAGAGGAATCTCCAAAGCTAACGGTATCTGATATGAATAACACTGCCATTTTCAAGTGCAGCTTCAAGCGCCTTCTGAGAGGTGATACAGCATATCGTGTACAGTGGGTCGTGAATGGATCAACTGTTGCTACTGAAGATGTAGAGGATGATATGTCCTATGGAGTGTTCAGTGAGGACCAACACATGGAATGGGTATATGGTGTTCAGGTATGATCATGGTCAGATCATGAATGGGTATGATGTTTAGGTATATGGTCAGATCATGAAGGGGTATGATGTTAAGGTATATGCTCAGATCATGAATGGGTATGATGTTTAGGTATATGGTCAGATCATGAATGGGTATGATGTTAAGATATACGGTCAGGTCATGAATGGGTATGATGTTAAGGTATATGGTCAGATCATGAATGGGTATGATAGTAAGGTATATGGTCAGATCATGAATGGGTTTGATGTTAAGGTTTATGGTCAGATCATGAATGGGTATGATGTTAATGTATATGGTCAGATCCTGGGTGGGTATGATGTTTAGGWATATGGTCTGATCCTGATTGGGTATGATGTTAATGTATATGGTCAGATCCTGGGTGGGTATGATGTTTAGGTATATGGTCAGATCCTGGGTGGGTATGATGTTAAGGTATATGGTCAGATCATGAATGGGTATGATGTCAAGTTATATGGTCAGATCATGAATGGGTATGATGTTAAGGTATATGGTCAGGGTGCCGTTCCACTAACCGATCTTAACTAAGATCAATCTTAGCAAGTTACGCCAATTTTACAATCGTCTTAGCTAAAAGTTACGCCTGTCCGACAAACTGATCTTAGGATGATCGTAGCCAGTCCCAATCTTACGGTCCGATCCTAGCTAAGATCGAGACTTTCATGTGAGAGATAGAAAAATGCGAGGCACGAGTTATCTCCCTTTGCATAATCTAGCAGAGGATGACATACTTTTAGAACCAAGTGTAAACGTGGAGAAGAAACCTCGAGTGAGAAAGAGCAATTTTTCTCCTGAGGAAATATCAATGCTGGTTGACGAAGTGGTCCACCATCACTCCCTTTTGTCTGCTTCTTTCAGGCCAGGCGTAATGAAGAAATCTAAAGATTGTCACAAGCACATCATCTGATAATGTATCTAGAATCTGTGAACAGTCTCGAAAAACACTCTCACAGTGTAATGCTCGCTCTTCTTCTTCACATAGAATAATAAAAGCTGCCATTTTGGTTTCTCTACGATTGATTTTAGCGATCCTAACTTGGTCATGAGCAGCTTAGACTTTGGATCTTAAATTTACGATTGACTTGGGTAAGATCGGTACGGTATGCCGATTGTAACGTCACGGTAAGATTGGGATTTTAGGGGTTTACAAATGGCGTAGGGCTAAGACCGGTTAGTGGAATGGGGCCCAGATCATGGGTGGGTATGATCTTCAGTTATTGAGATTTCTTCTTAAAGCTCAGGATGGTTGGGACTTATTGTAGTTAATGTAATGTGATTTGTTTGCTTTCAGATTGAGTGTGGAGTATCAGTGTGTTATTCATTTGATTGTAATAACACTGAAGGACCAAGGCAGAGAAGCAATGTCATTTCACTTGGACTTCATGTAGGTTTTCACTGTTTTCCTTAAAGTAGTGAGATTATGTACTAGTTGTGAGTGTGTGTGCATGTAAGATGTAAACTGTAATCTATAAACAGATAATGAGCATATAAATCAGTTGTAAATGAACATCTTTAAATGCGCACTGCATGTATTAGTAAGTTGTTACTGCATATAAAAATAGGTAGTGATGGTGTATGTAAGGTGAAAATGTATATCTGGAAAAGTTAATAGTGTGTATGAAGTCACTCTGAAGATATCAAAAACTCTGTTTCATCAATGCCAGAAATCATGTATTTTGTCTGTCACCACTATATGAAAACTCCAAATTTTCCATGTTTTAATTTCCATGATAAATGAAGAAAAGAACTTGCTGACATTGAAATTATCAAATAATAAATTAACAATAACATTGATGGGCCTCGGATATTGATTATCGTGTTGCAAAATGTAAAGACAATTAAACCTTCTGGACACTTGCCCTGTAGACAAACCAGCCTTGAGAAACCTGACAGCTCTTTCTCTCTCAACAGCTGATTAATCTGGCATTATGTAAAGTCAGCAGTTTAGTGCTGTTCAATATCAGTGTGATTGTGACACACAGTTTAATGATCTGTCAGTGTGTTGTGGAACCACCATGTTTTATGCATTTTAACTCGATTTGCAGGTAAAAAGTTGATTTTCAGCAAATGGTGGGTCACAGGAACACATAGGGATGCACATACTTCTCGGTGTTCACCATGTATCTTTGTCATAGTCAGATTACTTCAAGCATAGGATGGTTTCCAAAATTCGTTTTGCGTATTCTGTGATCAATGACAATAGTGTGAGGTAACCAGATACCCACTGATCATTATGCTTTGATAGAGGTTTTGTATCATAAGAATTAACAAAACTATTTTCATTGATACTAGTAATTCAAAGAATATGACCTCTGTTTCATCAGGAGTACCTCCCAAGTAAGGTGTTGGTGTTGGAATTATTTGAAGAGTTTCTGTTGGGTATGTGCAGGGATTGAGTAAGCATCATACTAGCAGTTATCACAACTGGTATGGATAGTTAAACATTTTATAGTGTGATGACAGGAAAAAATACAGGATTTCTAGCACAAATGCAATAGAGGTAGAATCTGTAAATTATCAACATAGGCTTCTATTGGTTGATGTTTGTATGTTAAGGTTAAGGAAAGCAAAGTGATTGTTTCTGAGGGATCATCAGAGACCTTCATCACTATCATCATGACAGTCCCGCCCCACCTTCTGTGTCCTGTTGACAAGCGTGGGAACGTCACAACAGTGACAGCCTCTGCCTTCTTCCGTGACCTAACAGCTACACAGACCACCTGTCCAAATGGTAACACCTTGGTCCAGGCAGTAATTGGGAGTGTTGGTGGAGATGATACCAAGTGAGTTATGGAATCATTACAGAAGGTTGTAACAATTTCTTGTTGTAGATCATTTTCATTGATACCACATGACAGACCTGCTTACACAGCACATCCTGACACCTGCTTACACAAAAGATCCTGAGACTTTTATTTGGAGCTTTGGATCACCATACATTTTATTCCCAAAACAAACTTATATGCTGAGTAACATCCATGCTTGATGAATTCCAAGTGGTAATAAATTTGCTATTGAAGGTAATAATTAACTGATTGATAATCAGATGAAACATCCTTGGTCCAATGTGACATATAAAAAAACCACATAATTTAACACATACTAAATTCTTAGTTTGCAATGCCTATGATGATAAATGTCCACCCTCCAGTAGCTACATGTGATACAATGGTACCAGGCTGTTGAGAAGTATAGTCTTTCTGATGATACACATGGGTGTGGCTTTGTATGTCAGTATGGATCTGCTGTAGTATTGGTATAATACTTACATTATTATGTGTTCCAAACACATTCACATATCGAACAATGGGTCAACAATAGCTACTTGCAAAGAAGGGTTTATGTCCACACTGACTGTCCATTACTAACTGCTGTTTGGTCTGCTAGATGTGGAGCTGCAGTCCTGGCCAGTACATGGAACAAAGCCCTCCTCCTCCCTGTCCGTGCCACAGTGGACGGTGTCCGGGATGGAGATGCTGTCGGTCAGCTGCTGGTCAGTGCAACTGTGAACTGTGGGGCAGAGTTCTCCTATACAGAACAGCTGTCGGAGATCCAGGTATGTTCTCATTGCTACATTGATAGGCAAATGTGCACAAAAATATTTGATATTTGAATGTGAGCTTTTCTGGTATCAACTTATTTTTTCAGCCTGTTTTGTAAAAAGGAAAATTGCTGTATGTAATAAACATGTGCATGTATTAGTTATTTTCAAGGAAGTCGTAATACATGAGTCATCTGTTCTATGGTGCTGTAGGTGCATATTGAAGACAAAGATGAGGTGAAGCTATGTGAATCTGTCAATGACCCGCATGTGAAGACATTTGACAGGAAGTAAGTCAGTATTTCATTGCTCTTCACATTAGGCACTTATCATATGGTTATTGGTTATTTATGCACTTTCTAGAGCAGTGGTAGGTCTGTATAACTTGCAAGTTCACAACTGATTTTGTCAGTTGATTCAACTTTTGGGTCACTTTCATGCAATGTCTTGGTCACAAGAGGTTACCTTAAAGCAGTTGTTACAATTTCATAGACTCCAACTAATTTGATATTGTATATAACTGTATATCATTTTCATGTCAAATGGCAAGGTTAGCATACAAGTGCTTTGCTCATGAAATGCCTTAAGACACAGACTAGTTTCATTTGGAAACATGTTGTCAGCTTGGTAGGAAGACTTCATATTTGTAGCATCACCTATGTCTGCAGCACTTAGTGTTTTGGCAATCCATTCGATGGTGTTTAAGGTTAGGGGCATGAAGTGAGAACAGAAGACTCTGTGTGACTACTGATGAATGTTAAAGTTATCAGAAAACAAGATTATAAATTCATGATAAAACATGTTTAGTTTCTATTATATGGTCTCTGGTTTTATAATACTACTGTAACACTCTTCTCCATGCCTGTCATATGTCAAGATCAGTCACACATTGAAACACTTGTGAACCATTTATTTATGCCATCTACTTTCAATCAGATATATAACTGCTTATAACTTTCTTAACACAGTTGCTAAATGGGCCTTTCTCTTTCAAAAGTATATGTTTTGTTCACATTGGAATTGACACCATTGAAATGGAAGTGCTAATAACGTTATCAAAATAATTAAAAACACAGATTGTCTGCTTCTGTTTTCTTATTTTCAAAGATAATTAATGTGTAGGTATAAAGAAGAAATGGAAGTCAGATATCAGAAATTGAATACTTTGAGAATTCAACATACTTTTATGTTTTATGCATAATTGATATCGTCTGAGGATGTGGTCAAACATTTGTATGATAGCTACAGCCTTTGTTAACCATGAACATAAGCTGTTGAAGAAAGTGTGTTGGTGACAGAATGGTGCTTGTATCTCCAGGTCATTTGACAACTTCCTGCTTGGTGACTTTATCCTGTACCGACACACCAGTCTACCTTATGAGGTGAGTACAGGTAGTATTTTTACCTTCACATTGTGAAAATGCTTTCTTTTTATCTCAATAAATTGATAGATGTAAACTGCAATATACAAACATTAGCATCCCATTGCCCTTTAATAAGTGTGCAAGTTCTATATTCATAATATGATTATCTTTCATCATCAAGCTGTTTTGTCCGTTTCTGCATTACAGAGTGTACAACGTGAGAGAATTTTGGTGTACAATATACTACATACAAATATATATACCTATAGACAAGATGTGGGGTAGCTTAGTGGTTAAAGCGTTGGCTCGTCATGCCGAAGACCCAGGTTCGAATCCCCACATGGGTACAATGTGTGAAGCCGATTTCTGGTGTCCCCTGCCGTGATGAAGCTGGAATATTGCTAAAAGCGCTGTAAAACCAAACTCAGTCATTCAGTCAGTATAGACAAGATGTGACCAGATGTCTTACTAAGTAGATCACCCATTAGAATTAATGTTAGAATTAGTTTTTGGCAACTCTTGCTTGTCGTAAGACTCACCTAACGGTATTGAGTGGTCAGGTTTGCAAATTTGGTTGATGCAAGTCATTGTAGTTAAGTTGTGTAGATTGATGCTCATGATGTCAATCACTGGATTGTGTGGTTGAGACTCAACTATTTACAGACCAGTATCATATAGCTAGAAAATTGCTGATTGTGACATAAAAAACAAACATTCAAGCAAAGGTAGCTAAGTTATGAACAGTTGATACTTCAATTGATGCATCATAATGTTTATGTTATGTGTTGATCCCAAGTTCAAACTGTAAGTTACTGGAAGTCAGTCTAGTGTGAATTGGAATATAATTAACAACTGTATTATAAAATTAACTGAGTTTACACAACAAAGGAATTACAATGGCAGTACAACATAGAGTGACAGTACAAATTCAAATCAGTATAATATATAGGTTTCAATTTGAATAATGTTATCTTCACCCAGTTCAAAACATTGCTATGAATATTCAGTATGTTTAACATTCAAAACCTTTTGTCTTGAACACAGTTTAAACTGCCATGCTCTTATCATATTCTTCACTTGTTGGATGTGTAGAAGTCCCAGTTGTCAAGAACCCAATGCTTACCAAATGCTTAAAATGTGTTAAATCCCACCCTGATGAGTCAAACTCCAGATTTTTCCCGAATCACAACTTAATATTTTTAAGTTAGAATTTGTTTCACATGAAATATTCTAAACATGATATGGCTTGCCACATCAAGGACAGGAAAATGTTGACTGGCCTGAGGAAAGGCTCCCACAACCAAATGACGTGGCACGTATTCAGTTATATATAGTTAAGTCTCTGAATACTGAATAGCTATGCTTTCACTCCAGTGATGCTATGCAATTAAGTGTATAAATGTAGATGTTATAAGAGATCATATCTTAGTCTAATTTCTTTACATAACCCTGCACAATAAGGTATGTTGGCTTTTCTGGGAAAATAGCTTATCAAACCTTTCTTAGGTAGAGTATATGGCATCATGATATAAACAAGGGATTGTTCAAAAACAGTCAACCTATTAATGTTCGTGCTTGGTTAATACCCTGACTACAGAACCACTAGTTCATATTGTTCTGGACCTGTATATTCTGTGATAAATTCTACGTCCATTAATTACCAAGGGTGCATGTGTAAGATGTTATGGCATGTTCTGATCACATTGCAGGTTCATGGACGATTCGACAAGTGTAATGGTGGTGTGGCTTCCTGTAACTGTGGAGCTGCCATCAGGATTGGCAATGACGTCATTGCTGTCAATCAGTGTGGCGCTGCCAAGAAAAGGCCACTGAGGCTTCAAGTCTTCAAGAATGGCATGATGACACCAGGTGTTCGAATTACCCGTCACCATGGTGACAAGAAATACAGAGTATGTGTAACATTTTGAAATCAGATTTATATCAGTAGTGATTGCATGCCAAGTAATAGTTAACCCATTCCGATGAATTTCTTTGTGATAGGTCACTTTACCGACTGGTACAGCAGTGGATATCATCAAGGGAAGAGGAAGGTCAAAGTTTTTTAACATAATGATTCGGTCATCACCAGCTGACTTTGAACACACTGAAGGTAAGACTGAATTCTGCAAAGTACTAGAAATATTGTTGAATGACACCAATGGTTTTGGTTATATGTATTAACATTGACACATCTGCCACATCTGCCACTGTAACTGATGTTGAGCATGTAGAGCCGTCATGCCCTCTGTTGGCAACTGTATATATCATTACCACGGTAAAGGAGGAATGTGCTGTAGGTATAGTGTGTCCACATAGGCTTACTGTAAATGAAACTGTAGCAACTGTTTTAGTTGATAGTTAGGTGTGTCAGCAAGTCTGATGGGTCCAGGAGGCCAATTTCTTCTTAGGTAACACTTACATGATACTGACTGACGTGTTAATCTAAAGGTTGGAAATTACTCCACACTCAGAATATTTTAGTTTCCTTCAAAAAAGAAAACTGACATGGATGTGACTGACTATAAATGCATGGTTGTAGGCATGTTATTGTGTGTAGTAACTTGTTTAGCTAGACTTAGGGTTTTCACTGCAGGTTTGTGTGGTACTTATGATGGAAACAAGAACAATGACCTCCGCATGCCAGATGGAACTATATTCAAAGGACGCTCCAAACATCCAGATACTTTCTCAAGGGCCTGGAGGTTAGTTTATCAAACTGATACATTTGGATATCTAAAATGTGCTACTCAGTATCCTTTAAGATCTGTTAGAATGCAGATGTAGTTTGTTAGTAATCATTCCTTACACAATATTGCAGTTCATATTACAATGTTAATTTATCAAGTGAGCCAGTGTCACACTAATGTTTCAGGGTAAATGCAGAGGATTCTATCTTTGATGGTTTCTGCCCTGAGGATGAGGAAGTGTCTGGGTCTGTGTATTGTGACTGCCGTGAAGGGGAGAATGTGACCTGCTCACCCTCCCAGTATGTCTTAGACTGTTCTCCACCCAGGCTCACAACCAATGGCAGGAGGAAAAGATGTAGGTCTTCCTACTTCTATTGCACTACTTCATTTTTGGGTGTCAAGAAATAACTATTATTAATACTATGATTCTCACACAGATACTGATGTGACAGCAGAACTGTTTTCTGTGGCAGAGGAGCCGTCAAAATGTGTCAATCCAGATGACAGAGAAATCTTTGAATATGAAGTGGACTACATTTCCCCAGTAGGTTATTCAGGTTTTGCTCAGGCTTGTAAAAGCCTAGAATGTGGACCCTGAAAAGGTCTTTAATTCATCGTAGCCTTAAAAAGGCCCCAATTGCAAGTTATATGTCCTCAAAAGGCAATATATTTAGAAAACCTGTGAAGCTATGATTTTACTGGAAACTAATGGATAATATCAGTAACTTGCAATGACAGTGGGTGTTAATTGATCTCCTTCACAAAGCAAAACTTTCCCCATGTACCGATGTAACTAAGAGTTATTTCCGTCTCATGGTCGGTCCCATATTTGACCAACCATGTGTGTATTCCATGTGTTCAAATTGTTGACTGGGCCTTGGAAAGTCGCCCAAATGGCCTTAAATTTAATGGTTGATAATCTGTATGAACCCTGTTATCATTCATATATCTCCATCCTATAGCAGAAGTTACCAATATGGTCTTTCAGAGTGTAAATGTAACACGTTGTGTAGTAGGATGGCGACAATGTACAGAGAACCTATATGACCAAGTGTTGTTGTAGCCTGCAGTGTGGCCCACCCGGACTGGCCTTGGCTATGATGATGTGAAGCGGTACTGTGAGCAGCAGATACAGGTGTCATTTGCAGCCAGGACGTGTCTGGGGATGGCCGAGGTTACTGCGGACCTGTCAGTTGACAACTGCATTGCTGACATACAGGTGAGTGTTTCATACGGTAACATCTGTAATATGTGTGTGTCCTTCTCAATTATAGTGTTGAAGGTGAAAGACTCCAGTTGCCAGTTGTTATTTATTTTCCTCTCAGTGTAAATTTCATTTATTTCCTTTTTCAAAGCTAATTGTGGGACTAATGGCAGATGCCAATATCATAATATACTGGTAGGTTAATCTGTTAAGAATTCAAAATGAGTTTGCATTGAGAAAAGTTAGAAGAAATATTGTTAATTGCAATATTTAATGACATATAAATGACTACTAGTTGTGTTTAGTAGTATATTATACACATCAGCATTAATTACACACTACCTGAATCCAAGGGCAATTTTAGATGTTGTAGATATTTTACATTGCAACAAAAACTTGATCTGTTTTCTACAGCTTCAGAGTCATGTTACCAATCAATGTATGGTGAAAATCTGTAATCTTCATAGATCTTGTAACATATGTAAACTGTCATGTTTAACCTGAAATTGCCTGTATGACCTCACTAACTTCTTTATGATCACAAAGCTTGATAGATAATGTGAAATGGAAAAGTGTACCAGGTAAAATGCATGACGATGAGTTACATTTTTTCCTGTTTCCTAGCTAACAAGTGACTTGTCATGGGCACTGACAATGAGAGACAACATTGAGTCCCAATGTGCCTTCTCCCTGGAGTTCAACATCTCCCTCTGGTTCTCTGCAACAGGGGTGTCAACTCTCCCAGCTATCTTTGCTGCAATATGTCCTGATGACTGCAGCGGTAATGGCGTGTGTGAGGAAGGTATGTTTCAGCAGTCATGTCATGCCACTGTACAAACATTAAACATTTAGCAGATCCTTTAAAAAAAAATATCGTGGTCTCACTACCAATTTTGAATTTGATATTTAATATGATGATGCTTTTCTGTTTATATTCTGGGTAATCATAAGTGAAATGCCACAAATACATCATAAAATACATCACTTTCCATGTATGTTATCGTATTATTTCTTTATTTTGTTCCATGTGTCCAGGTATTTGCATCTGTGAGGGAGACTTCATTGGCGAGGACTGTTCAATCAGTGCCAAAATCCCACCATCCCTCTTTGAAATCATCACAGGAACATTCTGTAACACACGGGAATCCAGCTGCATAAATGTACTCTTGTATGGAGAAACTTTTGTTGAGTCTTCTAACCTGACATGCCACATGACTCCCCTGGTGAGTACAGTGGCACTTTGTTGCCTCTTTCTAATATTTCTTCTTCGATGTTAATAAGGTAAGTTGTGCGTTACACTCTATCATGTCAATATTTGTAGCTATGATTTGTTTGATGTGTGATTCAGGGCTTCAAAAATCCCAACGCCCGACGCCCGGGACAAGTCAGTTTTCATTTCGGGCAATCAAATAATGGTATCTCACTTGTCTGTGGGCTACTAGATAATTTCCACTTATGGTTTCAAACTGCAAATAAACTTGGATTAAATTTCATATGTGCTCAAAATGTAGCAATTAAATTTCGCAATGATAATAAAGTAGAGTTATCTTTCTTTGCTATTTATCACTTTTCAATAAATAGTCCAGTAAACATTAACATCAAATACCATGTTGATTTATTTTTTCATAATTACATCATCATGATTATTTCATAAAATCAGGGCAAGTGGAAAATTAGCCAGGACAAGTTACTTTTTTATGGCAAGTGACTTTTTAATAAAATTTTGAACCCCCTGGTGATTGCGAGTATCCATCAAAACAAGACTGGTATTGACATGTTCCTCAGTATTATTACTGCATTATCTCTGTACTAGGTTGTTATGAATGGGTTATTCAAGAAATCTACAGAAGCCACCAGCACCACCGTAAGAGCCCTGTATATCAGTTCAGACTCTGTTCTGTGTGTCCTCAACTCCACTGACCGCTTTGCCATTAGCATCAGCAACAACGGTCAGGACATGAGCAATGAGATGTTCCACATCACCTTTGACTCCAACTGTGAATTGTGTGAAGGAAACAAGTGCGTTGAAAGGGTAAGACATTACATTATGTAATAATTATATATTGTTCACACGAAATCATACTTTCAGTGTTTAACTTGGTCAGAACTGCAAGATTATACCTCTCTTGATAAAATGCCTTGTGACATGTGAGTAAATAAAGGTATTGTTATAGAGGTATTTTAATGTAGTACTTTTTACAACTTGCCATGAATGCATGTTTCAGCATGTTTGAGTACACTGTGAGTTATGTGTTTGCATACTGTGTTTGGCATTGCAGGGAGATGTATGCAAAGTTGATGGACAGTGTTACTTGAAGGGATCCACCAACCCTTTAAACAGAAGCCAAACCTGTTTCCCCACGAAGTCTACAAATACCTGGAGTAGTCTTCAAAGTATGTACAGCCCAGTACAGTAGACCAAATTCAAAGTAAAGACCATGTAATTCAACTCTACAAGTTATAAGTACTGTTTGTTCATTGCGTTAGTCAGCTGTCATAACAAGTGACAACTGTTCAACTAATTGCTGACTGAGTGCCATGTTTGTGTTTGTTAAGGAATGTCCACCATCTTCAATGTAAGAACACCAAAAATAGTTTCCATCAAAAACTCATTACTGACTGTGATATGATGTGATGTCCACTCATATGTCTTTTTATGACTTGACCACTGACTACTCCAGTGTCATGATATGTGATGAAATCATCTTCTTTTTCAGGAAGTGAAATCACAATTTTTAGATATTTGTTTCTCCGTGTTGTGGGCTCTGTCCTAGTGACACAATCCTTCAACTTTACACTGTTGGGTATGCCAAGGTTTTCAACTGGCCCTGTTGGTGGTAATGCTATTGAGTTTAATGGTGGAGACCAGGCCCTGGACTATGGAGAACTACCTGAAAGTGACTGTCTGGGCAACCTTGACAACTGCCCATTTGGACTGACCATCTCCTTCAACCTGCGTATTGTGGAGTTCCGAAACAAGATGTATATATTCTCCAGTGGAGGAGACAGCAAGGACACATCTGGAGTTAGCATGTGGTGGCAAGGCAACAGGCTGTACCTGAGACTGGCCACTAGCCAGTATGAATGGACATGCAAGGCCAAGTATAAGAAGGGGGATATTGTGTTTGACACCTTTGTGAAGGTGGAATTCACCTGGAGTGTGCAGTCTGGACTGAGGATGTTTTTGAACAGTGACTTGGTAGATACAGATTTGAAGCCCAAGAAGACCAAACACAAAGGGAGACACACTAGGAGGTTCTACATCGGGCGGCGCTACAGCAAGCGGGAGTATGCTGCATGCCTCATCTCAGACTGGAATGTTGTCTTCGCTGAAAGGGAAATTGTCAAAACATTCAGTATTGACATTGGTGAGCTGATATTTTCACAACATCTGAAGTAGCAATAAAGTATATTGATAACTGATGCAGATTTAGACCCACTTTACTTTCAAATATTCACAGTACAGAAATGTTTTATTTCTTCATTATTTGGGAAATGTCTGATGTAATTACAATAATGTATTCAAACATAATTAATATAATCATTACAAAGTATTACTGATTATATGTGAATGTATGAACTTTGTTATAGTATACTGAACAAAAAGTGAAACTTCACATTTTGGAAAATGAATTATATTGAAAATGGGTTGGTCAATAAGGTGAAATACTGTAATGACCAGGTCTAACCTGATTCATCCACGTATTTCAACTGTGGTGAGCCACGCAAGGTGCATGTAGCACACTCTTTGTGAAAACACAACCTTCCACATGTGCAAGGTCAATTTATGTACCTAACTACCAACATGTGTGCAGAATTTGCTGGTGACTAACAAATATGTTAAAGGTGCAATTTGAACTTAACACCAATCAGGCTATACACCATAAACAAAACGCATTGATTTATGGCCCGAGTTCGGTCTCTGTCACATTATGTAATTACACAGACAGGCAGGTGATACTTGAACACATGACATGTTTTGATGTCTGTTGATTGCAAAATGTTATACACAAAAAATGATTGTCCTTGGCTGACATAGCTGACATTGATTGTCCTTGGCTGACATAGCTGACACTGATTGTCCTTGGCTGACATAGCCGACACTGGTTGTCCTTGGCTGACATAGCCGACACTGATTGTCAGCCAAGGACAATCAGTGTCAGCTATGTCAGCCAAGGACAATCAATGTCAATTGAGTAATCGTTTTATGACTGTAACCTTAACCAGTAACACACTGTTTTGTGGTCACGCTGCCCATCTTCGTGCCCTACATCCTCATGTTGGTCCAATACTGAGATAAGCCATAATGACGGTGTGAAATATCCTGCAAAATGGGGTTATTGATGTCAGGGAGTGGCCCATGAGATCACTTGACCTCAATCCCATTGAACATGTTTGGGATGCTCTTGGAAGAAATCAACCCCAGAATGTTCAAGAGCTGAGTGCCTAATGCTGTGTTCACAGGTGTTAGGATGATAGTAATGCATTGCTGTTGTGATTGTGAGGGGTAGGGGGTGGGGGGCATATGTGCCATGAGCATGCATCAGTGGGTGCAAACTGGCGCTTTACAAATATCCACTATTATTATTATTATTATTATATGTGGTACTGAAGTCCAATGCAGATGGCTAGTCCTTGTGAAATAAAAAAAGTAAACCCATTGTGTTTCTACTAACTGTTGAGGGTGCACCAAGCGTACCTGAATGCCTAATCCTGTTGTAGTGTACGCTCATTACACCTATAAACCAGATTTATCTACTAGCAACACACTTTGTTCTACATGGGTATGTTTGGGACATAAAGTAACGCATAACAAGTTTCTGTTTTTGTACAGTGTACAACATGGACCATATACAGTGATACATTACAAAGTACTTATACAAGGTGGTGATTTAGGGCCTGAAAAAAAGCAACGTTCATGTATTCAGAAAATCAGGTGAAACATGTGAAGGCATGTTTTCTGATGTCATTTACTTCTAGGTTTGCTAGATGCACAAGATATTTATAGAAACTGAAGCAATATATATCCATTTGTGTAAAATAACATACAACCAGGACTTGACTTGTCTTTCACTGACAGAACTGCCCAAGTTCTCCAGGGCCCCAGAGCTTTCCCTGTCAAGGAATGGATCTCGAGTGGAGTTAATGTGTACAGTATCTCCACTCCCTCAAGAGGCACTCACCTACTATGTGATGTGGTATAAGAATGGCCAAAAGATTGTTGATGATCGACAGCTCAATCTGACAAATGGTGACTTTGTCAATATCCTGAGGGAAGAGGATATTGGTATCGTCCACTTTAATGATAAGGTACGAGCTTAGTTTATTAAGCACTTTTTTATATACACAATGCCATTTAGAAAGTGGTCAAATGTAACACATGTTATGTTTGGGATTACACTTTTCAGTAAAGTACAGATTATAGTACTTTTGTTGCAGGATTAGGTGCCTGACTCTGAGGGTGTGAGTTTGAATCCCAAATGTACTCAACCCAATAAAAGTACTAAACTCTGTACACTTGTTTTATACATTGATTAATCCACATAAATGTAATTACCTAATCCAGTTGTGAAGTTGGAGCTGAAGAACTGGAAAACAAGCAAAACTGAGAATAAATGAGTGTAGTAATTTCTCAGGTAACAATTAATGTCTGTGTTGACGAGTGAATTGACAGGTTTTCCCCCTGAAACAAGAAAGATAAAAATGTGGTAACAGACACAATGCAATAATAAATTTAGTCACTGACTCTTTCTATTTTGAAATATGATAATTATTTTCTTTATCACTTCGGACTTCAGGATTTATTTTGTTAGATATCTGTAAATGATATTTCCCATCTCCCAGTGGAGGAATCACGTGTGGCAGTATCACCATTTACAGTAAGGATGAAGTGTAAGCAATGCATTTTGTTACGTTGACAGCTGTCCTGCTCAGTGTATGCATGTGAGCCTGACAACTGTGGACCTGCACGAGACAGTGCATACCTCACTGCACAAGTGAAGGTGAGTGGCAAGTAATGTACATGCTACAAGGACACATCCATCTGTCTGAAGCCATGTGCAACTGTGTTAAGGTGCTTATATATGCTGCAGAAAGATTGCCTTTGGAAATTGTTCTTCAGGGTACTTTTTTTAGGTGATTAAGGATCATGGTTGTATAATTCATTGCCAGTCACTGTTGGACATCTACATACTCAATTCTGAGACTGGCTAGAATTAAAGATTTAATGATGATCAAGGTCTTGAAGTAACCATTTTAGACTTGAGATCCATGGTTGCATGTTGAGATAAGGGAGGGGGCATATGCTATGAGAAAATGATGGTGAAGGTTATTCAACAATGTATTTTGTATAAGGATTTTAATGTACTGTAAAACATGGTTATAACGAACTCCAAAGAACAGTTAATCGTAAAGCAACACTATATATTTATTTCTATTTTGTATAACTGGGTTGACATTTACAATAGAAAGCATCTGAATGGGTATTGAAGTACTGTGGACAGGAGCATCAAACAACCTGACAATATATGTTGTAGTTTGTTGAAAAATGCTTATTCTTGACATCTTATTGTGATTGAAGTTACAGGGGTACATTTATCTGTAAAAGGAAGTTCGGTTTTGATGTGATTGTATTCATAGCTTACATAGTTTGATTAATGCTACCATTTATCATGTTTAAATATTGATATTCAAATCTGTTCATCTGTCATATCGATTTAAAATTAATTTGTTAGTCAAATGAATTCTGTATGATAACGACAACAGTGCATGTGACCTGCTGACAACTTGTTCCACAGCTACTGACCAAGGAAGTGACTGTATGGGAGGGAGCTATGTATGAGTACATCGAGGTTATATCCACCATCCCACCACGGCTGTTCTGCTCCCAACCTGATAGAGATGATGCCTGCAAGCTGTTTGTGCAGGCAGTGATGGAGAAGGAAAAGAAGCAACAGAAATGTCCTGGCAGTGATGAAGTAATCTACCAGGCAGTATTTGGGATGGACATGTTATCCACAGAAAGGAGACCATGCCAGTATGAGATCCGTATGTCTGTGTGGAGGCAGATCATGAAGATTCCAATCCGTGGATCTGTTGATGGGCTGAAAGACAAAGACCAAAAGCGGGAGGTGAAGGTCACAGCCACTGTTGAGATCAGTGGCTTGATTTACAGCAGCCTGGAAGTTGGGGAAGTTAAGGTATGATCAATTTTGAGTATTGTGCAAATAAATCACCTTGAAGTTGTGTGAACTCAAGATGTTTGAGTTATATTTAGATGCATCCTAGATTTTGAAAATCAATGGTGAATGTGTCAGGTATTTGACTATTTGAGATAGACTTTATGACTGTAAATTTCTTTATAATAAGGAATGCAGCATTCCAGAGTACGTGATTACTCCTTCATCAGGTGAATAAAAGCTAGAATACAGAGAGATTATATGCACATCTAAGAACAACAAAAGCGATAAATTGACAAAGGTGGAAACTTAACAAAAGGAAGCCTACAGTTAATTAGCACTGATTGGCAATTGCAATGGACAAATGGAAGCCAGGAGTTGAATAAGTACAGATCTGGAATAAGCACTGTTAATGTACATTCGGTATCAATTCCAAAGCATCCTTGTTATCAATGGCCTTTTGTAGTTTCCTTCTGTGCCAGTTGTTGTTGTCATTGGACAGAGCTAGTAGTTTCTCAGATGAAGGTCACAATGGTCTTGTTTCTTGCAGAAGATGGCTGATGATCTTTGAATCTATTGTTTAGCAGTCTGAGGTTTCACCAGCGTACTGGTGAACATGTTTGCAGGGGATCTGGTACTTACATTGTCAGGGATTGGGGCTTGTGTGTTTGGTGCCTCTGCCATAAGCCCACAAAGGAGTCTTGATGGTATTGCCAGTGACATCTGTCAACAAACCTGAAATGAGGTATATATCATTCCATTACTTGATTTCTATGTATGATTTGTGTAGCTGGCTGTGTTCTCTTGTTCCAGGTGACTGTCAAAGACAGGAACAAGAAGAGTGGTCTGTGTAGGTCCACAGGTGACCCTCATAGTATTACCTTTGATGGAAGGTAAGTCCTACTTATCATTAAAGTGGTATCTTATTGGGGAAAGCTCATATTTTGATGGTCAAGATGTTGTGGTTTCACATTATATGTACAAGACAATGCCTCACTACAGAACAGATTAGCATGGCTGGCACACACATATTCAGTTGCATTCCCCACCATAGTGATGCTGTCATTTCTGTAGACAAAGGGATTTTATTTCTCAGGTCAGAATCAAAGTAGAACAAACATAAGTTTATGGCAATGTATCAAGACCCTCTCCCTCGTATGGATTAGTGTTGTAGCAGTATCATTTTGAATCTTTCATGATATACATTTGATGAGCAAGCTTATGTCTCAGACCAATGTGAAAATGTTACTGTTATTTATATATTTTTTAGAAATCATCATTTAAACTATTAATTATCTTAGATACTTGTGCAAGTCTAAACAAGAGATATCAATATGCATAACTGTATATAGACCTTTGCTCTTTAAGTATATTATTACTTGAAGTCTTTACCTGTCAAATATATATGTGTACTGACTCATACATGAAGCATAAAGTCAAAGTCTGTTAAACAAATCTCACTTATTTCATTTCTGCTAACTGTTCTTGAACCTTGAATGAAAACAAAATCAAGAGCATGCATCCTTCATGTTTCTTGCCTCATAACACCTCATCTAAACATAACCATAGCTTGCTCTGCTTAAGCCCAGTGCCGCCTCCAATCCATTCATTCTCATTTTTGTTGCTGCTTATTAACTGTTCTAAACCTTTGAAGCTTAATACTGCAATCTTTATAAGACTGTTCACATTTTCATGGAAATGAATTTCAAAGCAACATGCTCATGAGATTGACATGTTACTGTCACTGCGACTGCAGTGTCTAGTGTCAGGAGAATATTGGACCAAACACTGAGGAATAGCCTGGAGGAGGTGGGAAGTCGAACCCAGCACACCAGTATTGGTTCCTGTATTGAGGTGCTTGTATCAATGACAATGTGTCTATGATGTGGAAGCCACTGTGGTTGAGAGGGACAGTCATCTGACTTTGTGTGCTGGTGATTAGGTGCCTGACTCTGAGGGTGTGGGTTCGAATCCCGGATGGGACTCAACGCCCCAAAAGTACTAGAA
Organism: Haliotis laevigata; assembly: GCA_008038995.1. NCBI lineage: Eukaryota > Metazoa > Mollusca > Gastropoda > Lepetellida > Haliotidae > Haliotis > Haliotis laevigata. The sequence continues at coordinate 67,696 of VKKT01002846.1, read as the reverse complement.
TCTGTACTTTACTAAGAAAGTATAATCCCAAATATAACATATGTTACTAGTATACAATTAAATTGAATCTAGACTAGTTAACTAGAATAAAGCATAATATCCTAAAGACCTTATGATACGGTAATTACATATGAAAGACATCTAATTTAACTTACCCAATAAGTGCAGTGCTATGATAATCATGCAGAGTTGACATGGCAGCAATGACCAGAGAAGAGAAATGTTGAAGTACATAAGACTCCAGATCTGGCCTAACGCTACAGAAACAATGCTAACCTACATAACTACAGTATAGAGTGCTTGGGTTGATTTAAAGAGCTGTTACCATACTCAACTAAATTATCTACCTTGAAAGTGTCAAACTTATGCATGTGGAAGGTGCTTCTATGTGTGCCACATGCAAACTATAGGAAATGATTTGTTTTCAGGTTTGTGGCTGTGTCATGTGGAATGTTACATTCCTTTGCTGCTAGGAACAGAGCATAAGAATTTCTCTTGAATGTCAGTTTTCTTGTTCGATTTCTTTTCTAAATGTTAATGTTACAACATCACAACCCTGACATACCATGTGTCTTGTATTTCCAGGTACTTTGACAACTATTTGGAAGGTGAATTTACCCAGTACAGACACAAGAATCTGCCATTTGAGGTAATGCTTTCATATAGTGATATCATGACTTGTGGGCAGGGTTGAGTTTGACTGCTTCTTACAGAACTGTGTATATAAAGTATGTGTGCTGTTGTATTTGAACAGGTCCACAGCTACCAGCGTAAATGTCGGCGGGCAGCCTGTCTGTGTAGTGTCTCGATCAAATCAGGCGACGATGTGATTGTGTTTGATCAGTGTGGGCCGAAAAAATCTGGATCCAACAGAGCATTGCAAGTGAACATGTACATGAATGGGGATCTCACCCCAGGGACCATCATCCGTAGGAAGTCTGGGGGCGCTGAGTACACTGTGAGTAATATCTGACAATCTCATGTACATGTCAGAACATATACTACCAGAAAAAAGTAAGTGTGCATAACATAACATAGCATTAAAAGTTATAAAAAATATCCCTAAATAAACATGCAGGTAAGCACTTTGCATGAAATTTGATTGCATTTGAAATAGCTATTAGCCTGCTAGCCAAATGCTAGCTGATTGTGAATTGGACCAGTAATAAGTTGTTAAAGCTATCTCAAATGGCTAACTGAAAATCTCATTTATCAAGGTGTTAAAAGTCTGTCAGAAACAGTTTTGTGATATTTATTATCTCTTGTCACAGGAAGATTGCTCTATAATAATGTTAATAGCATTGCACCAAAGAGGTTAGGAACAATTACAATACAAACGTAATGTTTAACTTGATTGGCTAAGACTCTACTTGTATACAATCAGCTCCACCGATGTACATTTTGATATTGATATTTTGCCCTCCTGGCTAGTTACCTTTCAAAATTGATTCATATACTGGTGGTACGTGCACTTTGTGAACAAATGAACTTACTCATTTTGTGCAAGCTTTTAGACACCTGAAGTTCACACACATGATATTGAATGTTGAACAATGGTTGATTATTCTCTAGCCTCTGAATGTTGTGGAAAACATGTTAATTTCAACCTAAACTGTGTGTATGTCATGTCATGGCTTACAGAACATCTGTCTCCATGCCTTGGGTATGCTGGAGACTGGAATGGCCCAAAATGAAGTGGCCAGACATTTTGGTGTCCATCGAACCACGATCTCATCTCTATGGAAATATTTTCAACATAATGCGAACACAAGAGATTTACTTGAGATCAGCCTTCCATGCTTAACATCACGTTTGGCTGACCCATCTAAGGAATCAATTCCAGACTGCCAGTTTGACACCTTGGACCATTCCTGGCTTATGTCCATTCAGCTCCAGGATTGTACAGAACCGACTGGGGGAGCACAACATCTGGCCCTGACAGTCTGCAATATGTCCACGTTTGCTCTGTCACTGACAGGAACATCTTGCCTGGTGCAGACAGCATCTATGGTACAGGACACAAGATTGGGATGGTGTTTTGGTCACTGACGAGTCAAGATTTCATGTGGACAGCTCAGATGTCAGGGCAAGGGTGTACAGATGGCAAGATGAACGGTGGTCGGACACAACTTGTCAATTGCAATCTGACAGGTCTGAGATACAGAGATGAGATCATTGTACCTCATGTGCAGCCGTTCATTCAAGGACAGAGACGTAACTTCATGCTTCAGGAAGACAATGCCCATAAATATGTCGCTCGTGTTGTGACAGATTGCTTGAGACAGAACTTTCTGGTACTCCCATGGACAGCTGTTTCTCCCTTGGACCTGTCCTATATCGAGCACGTTTGGGATGAAATGGAGTGACATTTACGTCAAGCCCAGAATAAGCTATTGACATTAGCTGCACTGGGACAAGCATTGGTTCAGACATGGAACAACATTCCCCAAGCTTTCTTCAATCACATAGTGTCCTTTATGTATCTTGTTGTCAAGCCTGCATCAACGCCACTGGTGGACACACACGATATTGTATTTGTGAATACTTTTGACTTTTGACGCTACGTCTCTTCAAGGGCGTGTCATATTTGATTTCGATATTATCTAGTCAACGGTTATACAGTGATTAAGAAAAACACCACAAATCGTGCTTTTTTGTTTTTTGCATAAAAAAAATTGGCATAACATAAAATAATGTACAGTTACTTTATTCCAGTAGTTTCGTATTGTATTCTTTGTATACTGCAAAGAGTTGGTGTCCATATAACTGTACCATTTTTCTAGGTGACCCTGCCAACTGGAGGCATGCTGAGAGTAAAACAGGTGAAGATCTTTGGGGAGAGATTCCTCAACCTGTACTTCAAAGCCTCAGCAGCTGACTTCATGAATTCAGAAGGTATTGGATTTGTGGAAAACGTCATTGAATATAAATGTATTGTCATGAAAATGGTCCAAACAGTCTCTGATGTAAGTCGTATAATGATAGGTATCCAACTCATTGTCATTTTTAAACACATTTCTTTGAATGTTAAATTAACTAGGTATGCCAAGTTTCTCAGTTCTTTCACGTGATGTTGTAGAATAAGCTCATTAAGAAAGCTTTACTTTGACAATGTGCAATATTTCATATTCATGATTGTTCTTTGACTGATGTGTTCATATCTTCATTTGAAGGTTTGTGCGGTACATTTGATGATGACAAGACAAATGACCTTACAATGAAAAGTGGCAAAATCTTTGGAGGAAAGTCGAAACGTCCAAATGAATTTATAAGGAGTTGGAGGTAAGATAATTATTTCGGTAAATGTAAAGAATGAATAAAGATCCGCAGAGAAAATGTTGGTTTGCATTGACTGTTGAAGAAATTGCAAGACTTGATTTCTTGATTTGTGCTGGTAGGGTGACATCGAGTGAGTCCCACTATAATGGCATCTGCCCTGAAGTTGAATCAGTCGGATCAGGTGACATGTTCTGTACATGCATGGAGGGTGAGGACATGACATGCAGCAACACTTTGGATGTGCAGACATGTCAGGAGGCTGAAGCTCGCAGAGGAAGGAGATCAAGAAAACATGGTAATGCCCACTCACTGCTGACAAACATTCAGTACCTTCTGGTAAAGGATACAATTTGAATATGAAAAGTATAGAATATTATCTTTACTCTAAAAAATACATGATGGGTCAAATAGAAGCACCATTATCATTAAAGTAACTAGAGGCATATTGTCAGCTGTCCCATGATGGGATAAGGTTGAAGCACCATTACGATTAAGGTAACTAGAAGCATATTGTCAGCTGCCCCATGATGGGGCAAGTTAAAGCACCATTAACACTGAGGTAACTAGAGGCATATTGTCAGCTGTCCCATGATGAGGTCAAGTTGAAGCACCATTAACGGTAAGGTAACTAGAGGCATATTGTCAGCTGTCCCATGATGAGGTCAAGTTGAAGCACCATTTACGTCAAGGTAACTAG
>VKKT01002846.1:52495-62783 GCA_008038995.1 Haliotis laevigata | reverse complement strand
AATCTGCAAAAGTTTTATTAGAAAGCTGGGATTGAACCCTAGCTGGCTGGGTTACTAACAAGTGAGGTAATAGCTGATACCAGGATGAAGTAAGAGCTGCACTGTGCTACAGAGACAGTGCAGATTAGTGAGACATTTATAATGCATGAAATATGCAAATGAAAATTATGTGAAAATATCTGCAGGAGGGAAATGTGCACAGAAAAAATGAAACATATGTATCTTGCATTAACAATTATGGTAGCTAGAGGCATAGTGTCAACTGTCCCATGATTGGGTCAAGTTGTGATGCTTCCTGACACATGTTTCAAAGAAGAATCTTTTTTAGCTCTGTTCCAGTCTTGACATGTAATGCAAACACCTGTATGATTGCTCTGATTGTATCACCAGGTAAAGACATCACCGAGTCCCTTGTTGAAGCTGCCCGGACCGTGGACCTGTGTGTGCCCAGGGATGTCATCATTTGGGAATTTGACATAACATTTGAAGCAGTGGTAAGTTGACATGCTTAGCCACATATGTTAGGTGTTGTGTTAACTATTGATATTGACAGATTTCTCATGGCTTGGGACAAAAAGCTGGAGAGTCCATCATTGAAAAACACATAGATACTGTGTTAGATACATATGTTTCCTAAATTTTCTGACATATTTTGATATGAAGCTGCATCATATGAAACATATGCACATCGTATATTGCTGAATGCACACTCACCATTTTCATGTATGCTATGACAAAATTTGCTGATATTTTTATGCATGAATTCAAAAGATGATACCTCAGGAAATGCATGATCATAGAATATTTCCAATAGATTCCTTCCAAATGTAATTGGTGCTGAAAGTTCTTAATCTTTTCTATGTTTACTCGGGTTGGAAATATGAATATTTCTTCATGTTGGGAAACATTAGTAAATAATTATTCATATATTTTCAAATGTTTACATGCCTTAGAAACTAATGTACCATTCCTGATATCTAGGGAATGTTTTTAAACAGCTTCTACATGTTCATATTACTAGTGCTAACACATGATGATCAAAGAATTTTCAGTTTAGTAAAATGCTGGATTCACATTGTATCATTTTCACAAATGCTGAAGTCTTTGCCATCAAGGCTTGTATGGCCTCATTAGGTTTCTACTGATCAAGGTCTGGCTAAGCAAAACATGTTATACATGCAGACACGTTTCCATTTGGTCAGCAGCTAAATAACTTTTCTTAAGTTCTTGGTCATTTTTTAGACGAATATGACTTGGAGAAAAAGTCAACAGACAGATTTTTAGCCTTTACATGGTTGCTCAAATGTTGTGATTCACATTGGGGATTGATAATTTTTGAAGTTATGCAATATACTATTACTCTCCTCTAGTTTATTGTTTTTTTACTGACAACAACATGACAGTAAGTGAGATGTTTCATGTCCAAGCATTAGTCAATGCAGTAGAGATGTTGAGTTCATAATTGTTGTTCTACTTTTAAGTTGTTCCCTCAAAGTTAGAGGAGTTATGCTTACTTTCAAAAGTATAGTTTACTTATGGTACATCCGTTTCATGTTACATCCTAAAATATGGGAGCATTACATCCATATGAAGAGTAGCCGTGATAAGCCACATCACTGCTGATGGAGTTAAACAATATTCACTCTGTCACTCCTTACAAATAGGTGTGCTGAATTTATACCATACAAACATGAAATATGTTGGAATTCCATGTCAAAGTCACCAGACAGAACATTGGAAATTATGGTACAAATAAACATATGTCACTTCATTCGCTACTTTTGTTCTAGTCACAAAACAATAAATTCATACTGTTTAATATCTTTGATCTTAAATAGCCTCCACCCATACAAATGCAACATGACGCAAACATTCAGACCCACAGTTCTGGGACTGAGACTACTATTACATCTGAGGCCCCGGCAGTGCAGTGCGACTGTGGATGGTGCAAGGAAGGAAGTGCATTTTAAAACCTGTAATCGTTTAAAGACAAGATTATGAGTCAGATGTCAGACATGCCTTTAGGAAAAAGTGAATCTATCTTACCATTCCATGATATTTCTACAAAAGAAAATCACACTGTTTATTTTTAACACAGTGTAATGTTTGATTTGTTTATTTGTTTGTTTTTCACTCAGCGATATTCCAGTTATATGATGGCAGTTTGTAAATAATAAAGTTCGGACCAGACAATTCAGTGATCAACAGCATAAGTGTTGATCTATTCAGTTGCGATATGATGACATGTGTCAATCAAGACAGCGAGTCTGATCACCCGTTAGCTGCCTCTTACAACAAGCATGGACTGCTGAAGTTAATTCTATTTCAGATCTTCATGGGTGTAACCATAGTGTCACCTACATAAACTGCTTCCAGATTGCTGACTGCTGATGGCTCAGTACCATATGTTCATCCTTGTAACTTTGACTGGTATATTTAAGAAAGAATAAATTCTTTTCAGAAATATGACTGACCCTACAAGAAAATAACATACTTATGCCACTGTTTTATTTCACTGATTCACTTATACATCAAGAGTTGGGTGAGTTAGAAAAAATATGGAAAAGGAGCAGTGACAAGTATTACAAGGGAATACAATAAGAATGTTGTGTTTTTGGAATGTTTAAATGTGGCTTTGTTGTAAACAGGTGTGTTGCTTTCCCCTCAGGAATTTACATGGCCAGTAGCTGGCATCACCAGAGAGATGGCAGAAGAGAGATGCAGATCATTTATTGAAATCCATGCTGCTGCGCAGGCATGCAAATCTATCATCACAGTTGACTTTGAACTGGCTCTTGAGGGCTGTGTCGCTGACATCCAGGTATGTTACTTCTTGCCCCAGAATGTCCTTTCTTTGATGGCTACATATACTGGTCACACTTCAGATAACATGGTATGTTGGCTTGTAAAACATATATGTATGTAAGACTTTCAGTCACAGAATGTCTTGACTGTGTTGGCGAGTCAAGTGTACATGTATGTAAGACTTTCAGTCACAGAATGTCTTGACTGTGTTGGCGAGTCAAGTGTACATGTATGTAAGACTTTCAGTCACAAAATTGTAACAAGAGAAATAAGCCAATGTAGATTTGTAATGCACTAAACTGTTCTTTTCAGTACTTCAAAACTTTTGTAGATAATTAAATGTTTGATTATTTAACAAAACCTATCTTTGCAGATTTCTGGTGGTTTTGACTTTCTGCTGTCCATGTTTTATGACATAGTGCAGACATGTTCAGTAGAGATTGAATTCAATGCTGACCTCTGGATTGTCCAAGAGTCAGGGGTCATTATCCTGCCAGAGGTCACTGCCATACTGTGTGACGAGGACTGTGGTGACAATGGCAAGTGTGAGGATGGTAGGTGTCTGTCTTCATCATTTGTTAAGGATATGTGTATTTAGTATGCTCAATTTATATTACAATAATGAGGAAAAGACTCATGGAATAAAATAGACTAGAAAACAGGCACAACATTGTCATTTTCAGGAGAATGTAAATGTAACGAGGGCTGGCTGGGACCTGCGTGTGACATAGATTCGGCACAACCACCTGTGCTTCTCTCTCTCGACACAGAACTGTGTGACACGACTACTGATGATTGCGATGAGATCACTATATATGGATTCATGTTTGTGGAGAGTGACAACCTGATATGTCACTTTAAGAATGAACAGGTAACACTTTACTGTAGCATTCTTTTTTGCCAATTTGTTTTTTGAATAATTTCAAGAAATAAGACTGACAAAACCCTTTTCATAAGAAACATCTTCCTAAAGCTGTGTTCATTGTAAGATGACTACACTAGGTGTTCATGCCCTATCAGTGGCATTATTGAGACAGCCGTTTAGATAACCATCCAACTTATATGTTTGTTCATATTATGCATTATATAATGAGTTTAAAACATGTATTGAAAATCAAATGTTTTCAGGATATTCATTGTCCCTTTATTGGTCAAAATGTGTTCAAAGGCCCCAGAAGTCAAAAAGCTGTGTACCTGCTCCACCTGCTTGTTTAGACTACATTCATTTATCACAGTTCATGAAAACAAGATCAAAATGTATAGAAAGATGATATTTTTCTCCTGACAGGTGTACATCGTCAATGTTAACATCCTCATATCTAAACAAATACATGTGTTGTGTGTGTTGTTGTTCACATGGTAAGGACAGTATTTCCAGAAGAGCTGCTACATGTGCACATGTTTATGTTAATGTACTAATACATGGTGTTTACCTTGTAACAATTACCTTATAACCCTTTGCAATTCTAAGAATACATCTTCCATGATGGCCATAAATCCCATATACTGGCTGAATCCCAAAACACTTCCTGGAGTTTTCAGAGCAAGCATTGTCTTCACTGCCAGCTATCCAATATTCAAAGGTCAGTCAGACCAATCAGCAAGCATTGTCTTCACTGCCAGCTATCCAATATTAGAAGGTCAGTCAGACCAGTCAGCAAGCATTGTCTTGACCAATCAGAAAAGATTCTCTTCACTGAGAGCTATCCAATATTCAAAGGTTTTTCAGACCAATCAGCAAACATTGTCTTCACTGAGAGCTATCCAGTATTCAAAGGTCATTCAGACCAATCAGCAAACATTGTCTTCACTGAGAGCTTTCCAATATTCAAAGGTCATTCAGACCAATCAGCAAACATTGTCTTCACTGAGAGCTATCCAATATTNAAAGGTCAGTCAGACCAATCAGCAAACATTGTCTTCACTGACAGCTATCCAATATTCAAAGGTCAGTCAGACCAATCAGCAAACATTGTCTTCACTGAGAGCTATCCAGTATTCAAAGGTCATTCAGACCAATCAGCTGGACCAGCTGTGTACAAGCAAGGAAGGAACCATACTGCTTCTGTTGAATAACACACATAGTGTCCAAGAGCCCACTGTGTAAATGTGGAGGTGGGAGGGACTATTCTTGATGTAATAGAGGGAGTATTCTTAGAATTGTAAACAATGATAAGTTATTAGGCTGACAAAACATCAGATGTATAAGTTACCTTGTAAGGTGAGTTGATTATTTAATCTCTGACAAAGGTTTTCTGGTTAGGTTTTCCACTATCACAGCATGGGATTTTTTGGACGTCATGTTGTATATCAGCCATCTGAGCCACTACATCTGTGTGTCATTATACAGGATCGTGTATCTACCCAGCAAGCTGTCTTTGTCAGTCAAGAAGTAATCCGGTGCCCCTTGTCCATTTCTGGTTACCTTCAAATCTCTGTCAGTAATGATGGTACCAAGACCAGCAACAAGACTCTACTGTACCGAGCATATGACTCCCTGTGTGAGACATGTCACAACGTGACTAGCTGCAGTGCCAGGGTAGGTGACAGCCATTGCCAGATTCCTGGTAATAAATGCTTCCAGTAAGTAGTCAGTTCTAGCATAGTCATACTTATCTGTGTAATGGAATAGTGATCCCTAATGAACCTCAAGGATAACTCAGTTGAGCATGTTGTAGCTGACCACTGGGCCATCCACGACCAGAGACAGACTAAGAAAAAGTTGATGCATCAACATACACTGTATCATACAGATATCTTCATGTCTATTTTATATGAAATCAGAAAAAAATTCCATGGTCTATTATTATGATGGGCACATAAAATGTAATTATATTTGTATTTATTCAAATTGGATTCCCAGCAAGGTTCTCTCTGTGGTATGCTTGAACATGATTAAAAGCAGTGTAAAATCAATATTAGACATCCGGGGAGAAACTAACATGATTTCATCAATTGATGTCCTAACTATAGGGACATCATTACAATACTCTGTTTCAACAGTGGTGAGACATGGGGACATTTAACAATTTATCAATTTAATGACAATGATGAGTTACTTGAATTTTATCTGTGATTCTCCAGGATGATGTCTGTAAAGTTGACTCCAAGTGCTTTGCTGATGGATTCTTCAACCCTGAAAACCCGGATGAAATGTGCAACCTTGTCATCTCTTCAACTGTATGGACTCCAATCAGAGGTAGACCTGTTATGTAGGAATACAAAACTGAATATGTTGTTTCCTAGAAAAGGGAATAATGCTGACCATACACCCATGTATGGATGAGCTTGATTAACTGAAGAAGTGTTGTTCTCATGTTTTCAGTTGACAGTATTGAGGAGCAGAGATTGACATGGCAGACAACCATTGGTAACATATTGGTAACTTCACTGGGAAACATCACAACTGCAGAAGGTGTGACTCTGACCAGAAATACCCGCAACCGCTTTTCATTGGAGTTGGATGGTAGGACACAGTTCCTTGACCTGTCAGGCTTGCAGTCAATCAGAGACAGTTGTGTGTTCTCTCCCAGTAAGTGCAGACTTGGATTTAGCTTCCTCTTCACTATCAAGTTCCTTGAGTTGGAGGACAACACCTACATTCTCACGAATGGTGGAGACCTGCTAGACTCCACAGGACTGTCTGTGTACTACAGACGAAACAGGCTGTACATTACTGTCAGCACACGGACACAGGAATGGACAGTGTACATCCACAAAAAGGACATCCTCTTTAACAGATATCAAGATTATGAAATTTCATGGAGTCTACAGCATGGATTATCCTGTTCCCTGGACGGAAGATTTATACGAAAATCCAAAAAGTTCAAAAAGCGCAATGTTGGTAATGTCATACGAAGAGGTTTCTTCTTTGGACGCCCAATTGAAGCAGGTGGTAGGTATGCTAGGTGTGTCCTGGAGCAGTGGCAGATGGTGTTTGCTTCCAAAGAGGTCACAGAGAAGCTGGACATCCCACTGGGTGAGCTAAACAGTTGCTCCTGTAGATGATAGATTGCACTGATGTTTGATGTTTATGAATATATTTAATTGAAAATGTGAGCACTTCGTATAAAAGTGCACAATCACATATCTTTTTGTACTTCTGTCAGTGTGAGAAGATGAATTGTACAGGAAATGACATCCTAATTATAAACCTTGATCACAATGTCCTTGTCAGTGGTTCCGCTGTAAAGTCCTTGTAATTTGTATTGCAGGGTACCCTAAGCTTCTCTCACCACCAAAGATAGAGACAGAAATGACTGAAGCTGGAGCTCACTTCATGTGCCGCTTCTCATTAGTGAAAGGTCTCAGTGTCAAATATGATGTGGCATATTATGTGGATGAAGAACGACTTCTAAATCAAACTGTCTCAGGAGATGCTATACCAGCCCTCAACCAGACCATCTATCCAAATGTCGAACTCGGAAGTCAGGTATTAGCGTAATCAAATCAAACATATATGTATTATTTTAAAAAATACAGAAATCTTTGGGTCTATGAATTTAGTTCTCTGATATTGCTGATAGGTGAGAAAAGTTTCGAAAGACTGACTGACTGAGTTTGGTTTTACGCCGCTTTTAGCAATATTCCAGCAACAGCACGGCGGGAGTTACAAAAGATGTCTTGAGACATTAACCACATACACTCTAAACTTTCATTGTGAAAAAGATCACATGATCAAAGAATAAATTCAAAGAACCAAAACTGATCTTCAAAACAGTCTTACATAAACACACCATCCAAGGTTTATAAACTGATATAATCTTTCTTGTATGGCAGGGTTTTTTTCCCCTGTAATAGTGAAGCTTCATATTTTCAAAGAAAATATATTGTGAATGTCAAGCTTGCAAAGAAAACTCCCAGACTAGATTCCATTCCAACTAAAGATGATCATCAGACATCAAACATTGGGGGCTGTGAGGTGAATGTTCTCCCCTGCGGTGATATTGCTGGAATATTGCACTAACCTGCGTAAGGCATACTCACTCACCCACACACTAACTTCCACATACTCACTCACGCACACACTCACTCACTCACTCACCCACACCCCCTCACCCACACACTCACCAACACACTCACTCACTCACCCACATACTCACCCACACACTCACTCACCCACACACTCACTCCCACATACTCACTCATGCACACACTCACTCACCCACATACTCACTCACCCACACACTGACTCACCCACATACTCACTCACCCACACACTCACCCACACATACTCACTCCCTCACTCACCCACACACTCACTCACACACATACTCACTCACCCACACACTCACTCACTCACACTCACTCACTGAACTCTGAACTCCTGCCTTGCATGCCTCCAGCTTATGTAATATAGCATGTATTTCAGCTGTACTGTGTTGTTGCTGTGTGTCTCAGTGAAGATTGTGAGGCAACTCGAGGTGAGGGGATCCGGAGTCCAGTCATCACACTTGGCATTCAGGTAGTCTCACACCCAACATGGTACTCTCTGTTTCACTAATAGAAACTTAAATCTAATGATCTCAAAGGCTAAGACTTCTGTACTTTGTTGTCAATGCTAATGCCAACATAGTGATTATTAATGAGATGATAAATAATATGAAGTATTGCTCAGCACCTTGATGTAGTTGTTCAAACTTTTGTCTAATGATGTTTGGAGTGCTATTTCAAAAATTACGTCATAAGTTAAGTTTTAAATAGATCATGTTATGAATATTATAGCAATTTTGACTGAATGAATTAAGCTAAACATGTCTTGTATCCTTACTTGAGGATATTTATGCACATCAGTGATCTTTGAATGTTGTTTTACTTGTGAATGAAGTTCAAACTATGTTTGATCTTGGAACTTGATTATTGATATAAATGTTCCTGTTGAGTTACTTGCTGTTGGTTGACATTACGAAGTTGACATGGGCAGGTTGCACATGTATCATGTTGTTGTCTATAGCTGCAAAAGCTGTGTGATTAATGTTACATCCAGTGACACCTCTCAGTGAGTTCTAGTGTATATTATTGCACTCATCTTCTATGACTTCAGATTCTGACTGAGTCGCTTACTATTACGGAAGGATCCGTAGGCCACATTGATGTCCGAGCAACCATTCCCCCATCCTTCTTCTGCCCTGCATCTGAGAAAGAAACATGTGTGGTGAAGCTTCATGCAGGAATCCGAGCCAGCAAGGAGAAGAAGTGCCCTGATAAGTCTGTCATCCCACAAGCTGTTTTGTCATGGCAGCACATGGAGATTACACCATTCTGTGGTCTCGTGTTGCAGGAAGAGAAATGGCAGCAAAATCACAGCATTGTTGTAAAAGGTGTCATTGATGGTGTTAAGGACAAGGATCAAGTGCGTTCTGTCAGCGTGTGGGCAACAGTTACATCTGTGACTTACTCAAGACGACTTCAACTTGGAAATGTCAAGGTAAGTGATACTCATTCAAAGCACATTGATTCAATGATGTATTCAATGAAAACAGTACTGCTGTAAATTCAATGGACACTGCACAACTGATTCGTTCAATGGACACTGATGCATTCAATGAAGGCTCACACTACATAATGCTCCTTACAGGTGACTGTTAAAGACATGGATGACAACTCTGTGTGCATGTCTGTCAACGATCCCCATATCTACACCTTCGACAAAAGGTGAGTTGACATTAAAGAAGATATTTGATTGTGTTTGTGTGTACATGCTGTATATACAGAGTGTTTTATTTGTGTGTGGTATTCTCTTGCATCTGACATGTGATATTTTACATTCCAGGAAGTATAACAATTTCTTTGAGGGTGAATTTGTGTTTGCCATCATCAAGGACTCTGGTATCAAGGTAACAATAGTTTATATATGTCTTCTTTAGTCCTTGTGAGACTTTTAATAGTTACCATCTTGGCCTTATAGTTTCCATGTCCCCACCTGGTGATGAAAGAATCACGGTCAAGCATGTCTTGCTTGACTGTGTTGAATATTCCATCACAAGGGATATCTATTTCAAATCACGAACTATGAAGGATCTTTTTAATAATATAAGTTCTCATTTAATTACTGCATTTTTAAAAGAATTAGATTTGTTAAATGATTTGTAAATAGATACATATTTTATTATTGGTAGTTTAGATTAATAACTGAGATTGTTAATGGCTGTGCCCTCAAAGGGGGTTGAAGTAGCGTTAAATTATTGTGCTCCTGAGAGGGTACGTAAGTCCAAAACTTTCAAAGGAAATTTAAATTTACCAACTGTTTTAAATGTAGCATTTCTGTCATTTTAATTTTGGCTACATTTGACTTAAATTGCCAGCGGCTGAAGGGATGATATAAATCCAGCTAGGGTCCATGCAGGTAGCAAAAGTACTGTAAGTCCCCATGGTCCCTAGTATGGTGATCTACCTTCAGTTGGTGGCGATCTATAGCCAGTTTTTATATTGTTTTGTCAGGATAGTGCTATTAGTTTTAACTTTCTATACTAGTTATCCCCCG
>VKKT01002846.1:27804-41253 GCA_008038995.1 Haliotis laevigata | reverse complement strand
ACAGGTGTAGAAATGTGCTCTTACTTCTCACAGACAGGTGTAGAAATGTGCTCTTACTTCTCGCAGACAGGTGTGAAAATGTGCTCTTACTTCTTACAGTCAGGTGTAGAAATGTGCTCTTACTTCTTACAGACAGGTGTAGAAATGTGCCCTTACTTCTTACAGACAAGTGTAGAAATGTGCTCTTACTTCTTACAGTCAGGTATAGGATGTTGGGCCCTTACTTCTTACAGACAGGTGAAGAAATGTGCTCTTATTTCTCACAGACAGGTGTAGAAATGTGCTCTTTCTTCTTACAGACAAGAGGTCAGAAGAAGGTTCTGTGTTCTTGGTCTGACTGATGATTTGAAAAAGGCCTTGTGTTGTTGGTTAATTACAGAGAGAGAAAGGCTGTATTTTGGGTCAGAAGTATGGTCAAAGAAACGCTGTGTTATGGGTCTGACGTACATGGACAGGATGTTATGCCTCCTATCTGCTAATGAATTACTAAATAGATTTTTATTATAACTGTACACTGTATATTATATGACAGATAACTGGGAACTTCACCTGGATGGAGGTGTCCCGTGAAAACATCAAGGAGCTGTGTACAATTGCCATAGAGAGGAACACCGACCTGTGGCTTGAGGTTGATGGAGAAACACAACTGCCAGCTGTGATCGACGCCATATGTCCCAATGAGTGTAGTAACAATGGCAACTGCACTCTAGGTAACTCAGACAAACTACTTCATTCATTAATCTATTTATTGTATTGTGATGCATGTCAGTCTGTCGCTGTAAGTGAGTGTTTGGGCATGTCTTTGTGTCATGCATATACCAGAACACAAAGATGTATGATGTCATTCTGTCGTATGTTTGCTTCCATTCACATGACAACAGGAACTATAAGCCGTTTCATGTAAACCAACATTACGAAAATGTTGAAAAGGTAGGTAGGTATGAGGGACCTGTGGCTAAGGCTACTATATGTGGGGACTGACCTTACTGTGTTTCAGGAAACTGTGAATGTAACACAGGCTATGCAGGTCCAGACTGCTCCATCAACCTCATCGACCCTCCTCGGATCTTCTCTGTCAAGGGAGGCTTGCTCTGCGACACTTTGCTGTTTCCCTGTAACATTGTCACAATATATGGGTTTGGCTTTGCAGAGAATGACAATCTCACCTGTAACTATCAGAAGATCACGGTGAGTTACTGGAATGATATAGTGCATAATTAAGAGTGCCATGAAACAAACATTTCCTTCAATTAAACCACTAGGGAAAGTTATATATGTCCATTGTTCGTGGAAGTGTTTTATTAGCATAACTGAATAACTGCCCTAGGGTAATTATTTCTATTTAAAGACAATAAAATTGTACTTATTTCGATTATCATCATCATGCCTACTACATTACATGCGTATTAAATAAGTATGCCCTCGTGGAGTAAGCCGCGCTTTTGTTTGATCAAAATGAAACCAAGTAAACACATGTATTTAAGAGAGCAAAGCTACTTTCCCAAAACGCTGAAAGTAACATTCATCACTTATTTGTTATTTTGGAGAGAAACAGTGTTTTGCCTCTTGAAATTTAGAGTGAGTTAAAGCTTTGTGATATACAAATGTGGGGTGACATGTTAAGATCAAGATGTGGTCTGACCTGTTTGCCATCTATCCACATGTATGTGATGAAGAAAGAGTGGGCAAAGAGGGGCTTACAGTTTATTCAAGATCAGTTTCTAAGTCAAGCACAAACATGACATTTACCAAGCTACAAATGACTTCCAAACATGCTGGTCTATCATCATTCTGTTTTTGGCAAAAACTTATGGATGGAAAGATGGAAATACAATATTTTTTAACGTATATCTAAGAATCCTGTTGTGCACTGATTAGTTGGGATATTGATTGATCAAAACCAATAGAGGTCAGCTCTAATTTGTATTTGGAGTGGCCTCTGTATGACAGTGAGACTAATTTTGATTTCCCACTACTTTTGTAGAGTAAAACAACTATGACAGTATCAGGAGACGTCATCAAACTGAAGGCTGTGTTTGTGTCACAAGAAGAGGTGAAGTGCAAACTACCATCCAACGACAGTTATGAAGTCTCTGTCAGCAACAATGGCGATATTTTCAGTGATCCCATACTGTTTGTTGTGTTCTCCTCTGTATGTGAGACATGCACAGAGCGAAGCTGCAATGACAGGGTAAGATAGGATCACTAGCATCTTAGTTATTTGTGTAATTCTTCCTGATCCTTTTTGAAGGATGCATGTTCCTTAGGCCAACTTGTAACCAAGCAGCTAGACATGTGATTACATGAATACATGGCCCAGTACAGGAACACTTAGGGCTCACATTCTGTACTATATATACTGAGAGTTACAGATCCCTTCTGTGGTGCAATTCCTGATCCCAAGGTAAAAAATAAACTTTCCGCTTCAATACACCATTACAGAATAATTTGTGACAAAATTTTGTTTGGGGCTGCTCATGTATTTAGGAGATTGAAGAGTGGGTTTTAATTTGCAAGCCATAAATTTCATTAATTTTTGTCAACAGCTTGATCTTTGGGGCTCATGTACTCGTGGAAATCAACTGGTATCATTGTGTGTATTAGTATGTTTAGCCTTGTAGTGCCCTAAGTGTTTATCTTGGCTTTAAATGTCATAGAGTCAGTCAACTATTGTATATAGCATTCACACTTAACAGCTCATTAGGGGTATATAGATACGCTTCAGTTCTTCAATTATTCAAACGTTTACTTATGTTCTTTTGTTAAGTGATATTTTTAAATAACTAAAATGTCCAAATACAATATGGCACAAAGGCTTGATGATATTTGAAACTGGCATTAAAACTGTTTTGCTTGTGTCAAAAAAACATTACTTGACTGTTTCAATTTTAATGGATACAGAAGACATTTCTCCATTGTTCTGCAAAGGTTGAACAACACTTCTCCCAGAGAAAGGAGATTTAAATGATCTCCCAAACTCCTGCCCAATTACATGTCTGAATGCACAATACAACATATTTACAGGGTGTCTTTCAAGCCTTGTGTCATCATACTGCTCCTCTAATAATATTATTTACAGAAAGGAGCCCCAAACTGATGTTGGCATCACAAAGATCAATTGCAGGATAAACCAATGATCCTTGAAGAGGCAAACACTTTCCTTCCTAACCTCTCATTATGTTAAATAGACAACAAAAAAGCCTACAATGTATGTTTCTTTATAAATGGATTTTGAGGTCATTAGACTGTATTGACATCCGTGAATGATTACTTGTTTTTCTCAAGTCTTTTATGAATTGCTTGAGATAGTTTGCAGTGGCAGCTAAGGACTTTAGAACCCATTTCTGTTTATAGAGGAATATTTCAGGGAAATGGTGGTAGTTTAGTTAGTTGCTGAACACAGTTTAACTCCTCAGCTCCCCAAAACCTCTTATTCACCTTCTTTCCATGGATGAACTTAAACATATTGCCTTATGAGAGAAAATGCTCATTTCAAGAACAGATTCTCTTCATCAATTTTTTTTCCGATGGCTCTGGTATGTTATTCAAGCTGGACAAATGTAACAATCTTTATCTGAAACATGACAAGATAGAAGGTGGGTCTATATATCCCAGTTGGTTGATGACTGGACAAAACAATGTATTGACACCTTCACATGAAGAATCAATTAGACAATTGAGCCCACCACCCTAGCTCTTTACTCAATTGTATATATTTATCAATGTTAATAAGAGGCTGTGGTTTGATAAATGTGTCTCTCCATGTGACAAAACATCAAAGTGTCTTTCTCATGTGTCTTTGATAAATGTGGAGGCTGTTCATGACATGATGATGTGACTAGGTCTTCCTATAACTGTTGTCTTCATGCTTGTGGCACTGACTGGTACAACCCAGAATATGAAGAGGTTATCATTTCAAGAAAGATGACAATTTTTTAAAATTCTTTGGTATAGACCTGTATACAGCCTCTGATGTGTCGAAGCCAACAAACCTGACCTACTTTTATAAACCAATGGAATTATTTATATCAGTAACTGATTGTCCCTTTAAACACAAATGTGATTTACAGAATTATTTTTTTGCACACTATTCTTAAAAAGTAATTGACATTTCAGGATGATATATGCGTGATTGATGGCAACTGTTATGAGGATGGATTCACTAATCCCTCTGATGAATCCCAGATTTGCAGTCTAGACATGACAACCACCTGGAAGGTGATAACTGGTGAGACCCTTTAGTTACCTGATTGAAAAATATGATGTGCCTTTGTGATGGATATCCAATGATCAAGGGAAAACAAAGCGCCTTTGAGCAGTTGTACTGGATATTGGCGCTATACAGATGTATATGTGTGTGTGCGTGCATGCGTGCGTGTGTGTGTGTGTGTATTGATATCTCTTGATATAAGTGTAGTTAACAGAAAAGGGATATTTATGTTTCGCTAAAAATCATATTTGTTATAGATGATCACATGTCAATATACTGTTTTCGCGGTGGAAATAGCGAAATCGCATGAAAACACATCTGTGACTTGTCAGACTGGTCACATAAAACTTATCTGGCAGCAAATCAAAGATGATTACTGTTACTTCCAGAGTTCATTTGCTTTAGTCCTTTCCTTTCATTTCGTCTGCCCATGTGACAAAACATCAAAGTGTCTTTCTCATCCTTAACTCAACGTTTGGAGTAGCGTTACATTGTGTACTGTAATTGTGTAATCAGACTTTGGAATGTAACCGAAAATTGTCAACATGGTTTTATTTAAACCTACTCATGTTGTTTACATGTCAATAACTATTACCATTGACAATTAGAGTGAAATAATTGAATCAAACACTCATTCACCTGATAAATGGCAAGAAGTAGCCTAGAAACTTTGTGTTGTAAGTAATATAGAAGATGTAAATCCATACCATACGTTGTTATGAATAACATCTCTGGTTGAAATGAAACTGTAGTTTTACAGTGAAGTAAGATCATTATATGAGGAAACTTACTATGCATACTGCATTTCCTCAACAGAATGTCACGCCATGGTCTCAATACAAGGCTGAAAACCATGTCTCAATAAAAAGGCAGACCATGATTAAATGCCATTCATTATTTTTGCTAACAAGTCTCCCTATTGACAAGTCTCCCTATTGATATTTTTGTGTACGGTAATTATTGATCCCTAAACTGGAAATTCTTAACAGAATTCTTGACAAAATTCTGTTTTTCATACAGGAACAAAAATAAAAGATTTGTTGAAGGAGATTAGAAGTGAGGAAGGAAGTGGTGACAAGCTGATTACATATTGTCATTTGTGTTTGCTATGTTAAAGACAAATGAATGAAATAGTACTTGTATCTTAACTGGGATTGCACAGTTTTACGGGTATACCGCAATACACTTTTCAAATGATGCTTAGTGTAATATTTTTACATGGAGTATATGGAGTTTTGGGGATTATCTTTATGGTTTAAATTAAAATCTACACAGACTTTCATTTTCAACAGATGTTTTCCTTCATTATTCAAAGATAAAACTGCATACTGTAATACTATGAATTGTATAGAAAAGAAAGTAGAAGCTCTGACAATGCAACCTTATTTTGAGATTACTGTTATCAGAACCATAACATATATCTTTAGGGACTTATGATGAAGAAAATAGGAGCGACATATGCAATTAGTGTCACTTACTGTCACACACTTAAGTTCCCAATATATCGCAATACGGGTACTTGAATTGCAGTATATTGGAATACAATTTATTTGCCAATACACAGCCCAAATATGAACCAATATCTATATTCTATTATGACTATTTTAAACATACATGCTCATCACATGTTATTGCTGTTCCAGGTGGGGACATTATAGTGTATCGTCTAAGCTTCGTGGAGATAATTGGTGATGTTCTCAAAACAACAGGCTTTAACCTGATTTTGCAAGGAGCACCTGACCTGGTAAGGAGTGTGACTGGGGGCCTGGCTATACAACTGAATGGTGTAAACCAGTCAATGATGCTTGTGGGCAAGGCTTCTGAATGTATTGGTGATGTGGAGAAATGTACAACTGGACTCACAGTGTCTTTCAAGTTGAAATTCCTGAAGCTAACAGGAAACGAAGTTGACAAGATAATGGTGTTCAGTAGTGGTGCAGATAACAGCACGTCATATGGTATGGCGATGTGGTACTCCATCAAGTCCAAGCAACTCTGTCTTCGTGTCAGCACATCTACAAAGGAATGGACAGTCTGTACTCAAAAAGTAGCATTGGAGAGATTATTTGACTGCAAGTTTTCCTGGAGTATTCAGAAAGGACTGAAGCTTTGGTTCGATGGTAAGGTGGTAGCCACCCAGACAACATACATTCGGAGAACAATTAGAGTGACCAGACAGACAGAGTTCTACATTGGTAGAAGTGCTTCACTTACATCATTTGCTCACATCCTACTGGAAGGATGGAATGTTGCTTACACCACCGACACTGTAGCGGAAAAACTGAATCTGGTCACAGGTAGGTTTTAGCTCTATATCTGTTTGGTCAGGGTCTCTAGATAAAGGTAGATTGTAGCTCTATATATGTACTTGGTCATCCTTTTCAGCATACAGGTAGATTGTAACTCTGTTCTTGATCAGCCTTGCAGCTCTGTATGTACTTGGTTAGCCATCTCTAGGAGCTAGTAACTTGTAGATCTATATATATATGAGAAGTTCTACATGTACTTGGTCAGGACATGGTTAATTGGTGAGCCTTTTGTGGATACCAGTAGGTAGTAGCTATTTATGTGTTGTAGGTTAGCTGTATAATGAGGTAGCTGATCAATGAACATTATTGTTGTATGTGATGCCATGTTTCAGAAACACCTTCCTTTGAAGAGGGCCCTGAGGTTTCAGTTCCATCTAACCAGTCTGAGGCCTCTGTCAGTGTGTACTGTACATTCCGTGCTCTCACAGCTGTGGGCCTGCAGTACCAGGTCATGTGGTATGTCAATGACACTGTGGTCAAGGTTGATGACATCGGCAACAACACGGTCTCTGTCCTGGCGGAAACTGGTTTAGGAGTTCTCTCCCTTGATAGTGAGGTGTGTACAAGCAATACACTCTTCTACAATGTAAACAATGTTTGATTCTGAATGAGAGTTTTATACCCCAATAACTATAATCTGTTGTAAGTCATTGGTAGACATTTTGAAATAATCATATGTACAGGTATAGGTGCAGAAGTTCAGGTTGTGGTTACTTCTCACATGCCAGTGTGTGTTTAGTTTTGTTATGTTAAAATTAAGATAAGCATACTGCCCTTTCAACGCTGAGCTTGGGTAGTTTTAGATTCATCAAATTTAACATGGATTGATTGGGCAGCGGTGAAAGAAATACACGTGTACGCCTGTTTCTGAAACAAACCCTGAACATGTAACACTGGAGGTTCTACTATATGTTTGGTGATACTATTTGATGTTGAATGCCACTTACATACTTTTTGATGTTGAATGTAACCAGATATCATGTGGAGTGTCAGCATGCTATGAGAACAACTGCAATTCTACAAGAGGAGCTGTCAAGAAAAGTGAAACTCTCAAGACATCAGTCAAGGTAACGTCATAATATGGGGAGTGATCATATTCAGCTTGGAGTTTGTGTTTGTGGGTGCATGTGTGCATGCATAAGATATGTGTCCTGGCAGCATGCAAAGTGTTCAAGCCAAGTTACCATGAAAATACAGTGGAGCAGATCACAAGCATCTCCGACATCCTCTTGAAGGGATTTACATATATAAATCACTGTGTCCTGCTGTCTTTGTAAGATCAGGTGTTATTTTGCTTACTAAGTACATGTGTTTGACTCTAGTTATGTTGACACCATGTTCTAGGTATCTGTCACTGAGCTGACCATCACAGAAGGATCTAAGTCAGAGTACATCAGGGTCACCCTTCTATTTCCACCCCATGTGTACTGCCCAGGCAACCAGAAGTCTTTATGCAGTGTCCGTGTGAATGCTGTCCTGATTAAGGCTGAGGAAACCATTAAATGTGGAAATGGCCACGATTTCCCACAGGCTCTGATTGGTTGGACACAAGATACACAAGGTGATGCCTTCTGTGGAGTCACCCTGACATCAGAAAATTGGCTGACAGGTGTAATGGTACCAGTCCGTGCAACATTGGATGGTTTAAAGGATAAAGACCAACAGCAAGAACTGCAGCTGCTCGCCAGTCTGGTTGTGTCAGATAAACCAACGGCCAGTTTTCTGCAAGCAACTGTTCTGGTATGTACCAGAGGCAGGACCAGATTTTAAATACATAATGTTGACATCCCATCATGATACAAAGTTGGTTTAACCGACCACTATGGCTGTGGTCATTGATATTTCTGTTTGGTTGCTTCAGTGTTTGCAGCTCAAATGTCTAACTCTGTGTATAAAAATGGTTGGCTGCACTCAACTTCTGGAGGTGTATACTTTGATATCCTGGTTACAAGTTTTATAAAATGTCCCATCTGACAAGTATCCAGTTATCAACAGAACTGAATTTATTATATACTATACATATGGAAATTAATCAAGCAACACCTAATTCATAGACCTTTCGTTCTGTGAAGTAAGAAAACGGAGCATTTTACTGACTTATTTATTAGCATTTTGCATCTTGGCTGCTCAGTCTGTGAAAATATGTGCTGCATAATTATTAGTTTCTGAACCTGCGAAGATTCGGGTTAGAATTGGTCATCAGCAACCCATGCTTGCCACTGGCTTGTTAGGCTCACTGACTTGGTTGACACATGTCATTGCATCCTGATTGCGTAGATTGATGCTCATGCTGTTGATCACTGGATTTGTCTGAATTGCAATATAGCTGGAATGTTGCTAACTGTGACGTCATAGATATCTCTGCACATTCCACAAAGTTTAGTTTCATGATTTGTGGCAATTAATATCATTTTTATTTTAAAATTATAAAGTAAGAATGACATTGTATGATAATAGTTAATCACACTCGTGAGTTTTTGGATAGTTAATATCCTGCATGAGGAATAAACACTGTGTATACTACTCACACTTTGCTAAGGATCACAAAAATTCGCAACTTTACTTAAACATATATTTATAAAATGAAATTGTATCCATTTGAAACTGGGTAAATAATGATATGGTAATACATCTTAAGGAAACCATCCACTTTAGTCTAACCTTATGCACCTGATACATGTTTAACCATAAAAAGAGCTTTCATAGCACCAATCATCCATTTTGCAAATCATGGCACAGGTCATTGACAAGTACACAACACCTGTCAAAAGCAGCTACTGGATCCACAAGATGCAGTTACATACTGAAAACCTGGATCCATGCTTACAATAAGCTTAGATATTTAAACCAAATTTGACCCCACATCATAGTTTTCTGTTGAATCAATGATTTGATCCTTAGCAAAGTGTGAATAGTATATGATTATTCCTAATGCAGGATATTATCCATCCCAAAACACACTCATGTGATAACTTACATGTCTTTCTGTTGGACTGAATAAAGACACAATCTCAACCTGTTTCTAGTTGACAGTAATTGATCGAGACAAGACTTCCATGTGCAGTGCTACTGGGGACCCCCACATTGAAACATTTGATGGAAGGTAAGAACTGGCATTCTAATTCAACTTAGTATGTAACACAAGTTCTGATTGGTCAATGCTATAAATTTCTGACCGTATAATCAGCATATACGGTCGCAATTTGAAAACCGTTTCATCCAAACCTTTGAATGTATTCCTACACAATTGGGGTAATGCTGTTTTTCAGGGCATTGTCATTTGCAGAAGCCCTTGGCCCATTTACTCCCCTATCCAGCGAAAATGGGTGGAATGTGTGGTTAAAAAAAGACAAAACAGTATCAAATATTTAATTTTAAGTTCAAACAACTTACTCGCAACAGGCTGTTGACCCAACACTGTTAGATCATGAAACAAGATTTATGGCGTCATTATGGAGCGTGACGTCACCTGCTGTGACGTCATTTCACAACAGAACTGATAATGGCCCATAGTTGAGGAATCAGCGGGCCGCTCATTTCTGATAACTAGAGAGTGGTTTCATCATAATTCCGTCCATTTTATCCATAACACTATGATTTATTCATTATTGTCAGATTTAGACAGTGTGCACATAATAAAGGTGTTGAAGACTGAATAGGGAACTACATTTTCTGGCGATGGTGTAAGTTCAAGGAGTGATATGATTAACCTTTGACCTAGAGGAACTTTGATCTGGTTTAAATAATGAATTTCTTTCACGAAAAAAACAGCATAAAACGAGGTGAATTAGAATGGGGATAACTGTACTGTGTTTGACGAATTGGGGACGTGTATACTGGTCTGGTTATATAGCCGCAAATTTAACATTAACTAAAGTTGCGGCTATATAACCACCGGTATACGTCCCCAATTCATCAAACACAGTACAGTTATCCCCTAAATATATTACAGCTGATCTGTCCGATATTTTGCCTGTCAAAGAGATTTAAAGAAATACTATTTATTATGTCTCAAAAATAGTTGTGTTACACTTTTGGAACAGTATTTCATGCATGTTGTGTCAATTTGTGTTTCAGAAAATTCAATGTTTACCTTGAAGGTGAATTCATCTTGTACAAGCACAAATTTCTCCCTGTCAAGGTAAGGCTACAAGTTTTTATTTCTTCCATTTAACATATGTATTGGAAACCAGAATCACTGTAACTGTTTTGTTTGCTCCACAGGTGACAACATTCTTCCGCCCATGCAACAAACGTCGGGGAGCAGCGTGTGTCTGTGCTGTCATGGTGATGTCAGGGGATGATGTCATTGTAATTGACAAGTGTGGAAAGGAGCAAGATGACCCGGATAAACAAAGGCCTATTCAGATACGGACATACACCAATGGAGAACTTACACCTGGTACAAAAATCTTTCAATACAACAATGGCAAGAAGACTCAGGTATGTATAACAATAAGTGGAGCAGATGTCAACAGTGGTAAGGAAATATATATATAAAATATATATATACTTTTGTGATGTACCAAAGTCACCTATATTCACAGTACAATTGTACACAATATTCATTCGTGAGTATCAACATATGACATTCACCAAAACTGTTTTTTTCAACAGGGGATAAATCTAAACTGAAATGCTTTCATTTAGATTTTCATGAGTCATGACATGTCACAAAACACTTTGTGTACTACATGTTGTTGTACTACATGAGATATCTGTCTGTCAGTGATGATGACTTGTTGTACACAAGATGTCTGTCTGTGATGACTTGTTGTTGTACTACATAAAATATCTGTCAGTGATGACTTGTTGTTGTACTACATAAGATATCTGTCAGTGATCACTTGTTGTTGTACTACATGAGATATCTGTCTGTCAGTGATGACTTGTTGTTGTACTACATAAGATTTCTGTCAGTGATCACTTGTTGTTAACTACATAAGGTATCTGTCAGTGATGACTTGTTGTTGTACTACATAAGATATCTGTCTGTCAGTGATGACTTGTTGTTCTACATCAGATATCTGTCAGTGATGACTTGTTGTTTACTACATAAGATATCTGTCAGTAATCACTTGTTGTTGTACTACATAAGATATCTGTCAGTGATGACTTGTTGTTGTACTTCATAAGAACTCTGTCAGTGATCACTTGTTGTTGTACTACATAAGATATCTGTCAGTGATGACTTGTTGTTGTACTACTTAAGATATCTGTCTGTCAGTGATGACTTGTTGTTGTACTACATAAGATATCTGTCTGTGATCACTTGTTGTTAACTACATAAGATATCTGTCAGTGATGACTTGTTGTTAACTACATAATATATCTGCCTGTCAGTGATGACTTGTACTACATAGGATATCTGTCAGTGATCACTTGTTGTTAACTACATAAGATATCTGTCTGTCAGTGATGACTTGTACTACATAGGATATCTGCCAGTGATGACTTGTTGTTTACTACATATAATATGTCTGTCAGTGATGACTTGTTGTTTTGGCAATACAGGTGACCCTTATGACAGGCGGCTATGTGACTGTTCAGAAGAGCAGGTTCAAGGCGGGAACATATCTTGATGTGTGGATACGTGCTTCCTCTGCTGACTTTCAACAAACCGAAGGACTGTGTGGCTACTTTGATGATGACCGCAGCAATGACCTCATGTTACCCAATGGGAACATTTATCCTGGAAGAGAAAATAAACCTGACAGTTTCAGTAATGAGTGGCGGTAGGAGTTCCATTTCATCTGTCCATGCTGCTTTTATGAGAACGTAGACTTGTCTATGATAATAGTCAGACTTTACTGTAAGTCATGTGATACTGAGCGGCTGTATTGTTCGGTTATCAATAGGAAAGCCCATATTGGGATGATTAAATATTGTTCTAAATCCTGATGTAAACTGAATTTCAGTTTAATTATAATTCATGTATAATATAACATGATGTTGTGTAGGCATACATGTTAAGAGGTGTGTCGAGAGGACCAGACTGAAGTTCTGTTGCGTGTTGTAGAGCATCTGGTGAGGAATCCCTCACTTATGGTACATGTGGTGTGGTAGCTACAACACAAGTTGAGAAAACTCAGGTCTTCTGCTCCTGCCTGGCTGAGGGTCAGACATGCAGTGTTGATGTTGGCTTCCTATCATGTAGTCAAGAGGACAAAAAGAACAACAGGAACAATGGTACATGGCTTCTGATTCATAAACTATTGTCACATATTGATATTCCCTGGACTTACATTGGTCAATACTGGCACATGCTGTCATTTAGCTTTTTCATATACCCTGTCAAAGAGACTTTGCTTAGAGAAATGTTAAATCTTTTATTTGGGAAGAGATGATCACAGTATATATACATATTATAATGACCACCGAACTATATCAGTACAATGTTATCCATCTGGGCCCAATGTTTCAATCTATAAAAGAGTTTATAAATGAAACTAAAAAAATGCCCCTTCATTTGTGTGTGTCACATGACTTTCACAGACTCATTTGCTTCATGGCAGGGAGCAAGACGTTGTCCCCACATAAATCTACCTTCCACATGGGATCTGTATTATAGTATCAAGATCATATCATCCAGTCAGACTCCATATCCTGACATGAGTTGAGATATTTCTGCCACCACATCATATTGGTTAATCCAGACACTAGGTATTTTGAACATGTCAGGTTCCCCTGGCTGACACTGACTAGGTCCCACATACTCCCATTATGATGTGATGTGAAGTGAGGTGAGGAATGCTTGACATGACTAACACTAACTAGGTCCCACATACTCCCATTATGATGTGATGTGAAGTGAGGAGAGGCTGAGGAATGCTTGACATGACTGACACTGACTAGGTCCCACATACTTCCATTATGATGTGATGTGAAGTGAGGAGAGGCTGAGGAATGCTTGACATGACTGACACTGAC
>VKKT01002845.1:132699-145074 GCA_008038995.1 Haliotis laevigata | reverse complement strand
TACCCCACCGCCCCCTTTCGACAAGTAGTTTAGGTAGAGAAGATTGAATGTAGTTTAAGAAACCTGGCAGCTCTGACATACAGTTATCTAAGATTGCAGAATATAACTGACTTTGAATTACATTTTTATTTACTGTGAATTGAGTGAGTGAGTGAGGGACTTCAGAAAATGGGCTTCACACCTTGGACCCATGTGTGAAATCGAACCCGGGTGTTCGGCGTGACAACGCTTTAACCAGTAGGCTACCCCAACTGAAGTACCATTCATAAGCATAATAAGTATGATAAGAAAACGACACAACACGTTCCATGGTCACAAGACGTCTTTCTGAAAGCAGAGTTAACAAGATAAGGTCAAAGTCACCCAAATCGACTGGTGTCTGCGTAATCCCCCAATGTAGGCTGTCACTTTGAAGACATTGGGTACAACAGTTCATGAGATATCGCGTTAACAAGGGTTTGAAAAGTGGTCAAAGTGTCGTGGTGACCTTGAAAATAAGGTCAATGTCACCCAAATCGACTGGTGTCTGCATAATCTCCCAATGTAGGCTGTCACCAGATTTAAAGACATTGGGTACAACAGTTCATGAGATATCACGTTGACAAGAATCGGGACGTACGTACGTACGTACGNACGTACGTACGTACGTACGGACGCCGCTGAATACATAGTCCCCCGTTCCGCGTTGCGGCGGGGGGCAATAACCGAATGTATGAACATAGGAAATAACAGCGATGACAATCATTATTTTTATTATAATAATAATAGCGTACATATCCACGCACTAGTGCATGCTCAAGGCGCTGGTATTTTTTCCCTCGATCACTGGATGTCAATCTCAACGGCACATGTTATTATCAGTCTCAGCTCCCTGGGGATCATACAACTCTTGCTGCCACAAGGCGCACCGAGTTATTGCGGCTTTCCCATCCTCACAAGGTACCCATTCACAGCTGGGTGGGCTGGGACACATAGTCACAGTTACTGTACCCGCAACTAGGTGTTAGCACGTATTCGCCATCTGGTCATATACCAACGGATTCGTGGGTTCTTTCAAGTGCACAGGGGTGTGTACTGTACACTAGGGGTTGTGACAACACTGAAAGAGTCTGCACACAAAGTNGACTCCAAGGTTCATCCCATCGTCACAGACCTTTCTAGATCAATAAGTCTCATAACCAGTAGAGACGGTCGTACGATTCTTACAATATCCTGCTCATGTGTGTACGTGTCACTGTCATATAGTGATAACACAAGGTGTTTGCTGAAAGGTGAGTGTATCTTGTCCCAATGGTTGGAGCGTTAATCTTCGTTGAAAGTCTGATAAAGGAATCTGACTGTATCATTCATAAAACTGTCAAATATTGATAGCATCAAGTGAATGCCCTTTACGAACTGATTAATGTCGAAACGTATTCATGCGGGGTACTAAATTGCCTACAAGCGAAAATTTAATCAACTGGACAACCGACATTTAATAAAGACGTTTTTCAGAAGTACGGTAAATATGCTTCCTGGAAAATCACATGGAAAAAATACAACCCATAGCAGACTCGTGCGGACTTCACTACAGCTTCAACCTTCTGGATGTATCCTTCACAAATGCTACATGCAATAACGATGCACATATCAAAGAAAAGACGAGCCTCTATTTTGTCCCATAAAGTTATTTCTTTTTAGCTTTGTTTAAAGTTTTATTTATTTAAAATTAACTTTTTATTTGTGGTGAAAGAATGTCGTGTAAGGATGGATCGGTTAATGACCCCAGAGGATACTTTTATTATGATAGTAAATGCTACTGAGACCCTCGCGTGAACACGCGAGATGTTGACCGACCGGAAACTATAGCCCCGAGCGACGACAGAAATAATTACCCACAAGTCGTAAACCGGATATGCTTGTTTTTGGCAACTAAAACGCTCAATGAAAACTTCAGTTACGTGGTTATTCCAGCGGGACTTTGATTTTGAAAACTTTTCAATTTGTGATCAGTGTGAACTGGGAAACACAAAGCCACGTAATCACTTGATAGCCGATCAAACCAGAGAGCAAACTTAATTAATGAAGGTTTGGCTTTGATGGTATAGCCTTTGAACCTTCGGGAGAGCATCGTGTTTATACATGAATGGATATATTTAAGGACATGATTGCAAGATAAAATGATGTGTAACGTTAAGTACGCTTACAAAGAGGTGCCTATGGGTCGATCTTGCAAGCCTGAATTCACAGATCAAGCAGGTGGTTAAGCTCCTCTTGGCTGCCATTCAGAACAGTTGGTTGTGTGTCTATGTAACCTCCAACAATCGGTCCCTAGTTTCTGCACTGTGACCGATTGTCATAGACATGGTACAGATACAATCCCATTTCCATGCACTTTTTCCACATATGTAACTTCATATTCTATAATGAAATAAAAGAACATTGAGCTTAGAGTTTACCGATGGTGACTCGAGGTCCTGTAATAAGGAATCAGTATGGCCCTGTAGTATATAGGTATACACATCTTATACTACAACACCTGTGACGTTGAGAGTTTAGTGAGTACGGATGTTGACACGATACCCTGTTATAATGAATTTTGTACGGTTCTATAGTATATATGTATACACACCCTATATTACAACACCTGTGACGTTGAGGTGAGGTGAGGTGAAATTGGGTTTAACGTCGTGCTTGAGAATATTTCGTTTGTATGTGTATGTGCGGCTGCCCCCGAATGAGTATAGAGTATGTATCTAACCTATTTTGTTCCCCATCGTGATATTGCGAGAATGTTGCTGAAAGTGGCGTAGAAATAAACTCGATCTTCTTTGATGTTACTGTTGAAACATAATGGTGGTTAACAACAAACAACCATATTGTTCTATTTGGGATCATAACTTCCTGTGTGATCGCACGGTAAGTTAAATAAATAAATACATGCTACGAAGAATTTCTCACGACAATTGTTTAATGGTTCTTTCAGTCATTTAGTTACCAGTTTCTCCATTTCAGCATTCACTGGCCACTGTTTAATACTTATGGTGTGAGTGGTTTATTGAGTTTAAGGATTGTTTGGCATTCTCATACTGCACTCACACTGGAATACAATATACACGATCATCCTAGAGCCAATTTGTACGTTCAATGTCAATCTGCAGACTACTTGTAGTTTATCCAGCAAGATCGTAGAGCTCCAACAGAAGCGTCGATTTGGATTGTTACATCCACGAAGATGTACGATAACGCAAGACATATTACTCTCTTGTTCTTCTCCTGGAACAGGTAGTCACCAGCGTCCTCGACACTACGTGGGCAGCGGCAACACCATGACTCACAGCAGCGACTACTGCACCGTGAAAGAACATATCTCTGTTGGCTATCGGTATATGAAATCTACGTCTGATGTGTTTTTGAGTGTCTGTGTGTGTTTTATTAACTTGTTTACTGAAAGACAATGTAGATCTATTGTTGTCAACATATACATTATATTCCTCGGCCCTTGTCTGGTGTGAGATACGTATTGGCATGATGCACGATAATGTAATAATGTAATGTAGAGTATTTATAACGCTCCTTTCCAGGCTTCATATCCTTCTCACAGCGTACAAATATACTGTGATTAATATTACCCCGGATAACCCAAGCTGCCTGTGTGGCGCAAGAAGGTTCATAGTCACATGACCTATCCCACCGGGTACCCATGTTCTGCTGGGTGAACAGAAGCAATTTTGAACAAACTCACTTGCCTAAGGATGAGACCACATGTATCACATGTGCTTGGTTGTGGGGCAGGACTGAAAGCTGCCAAACATGTTCACCCATACAAGGACTCTCCGCGCCCAACGTTGCTTAACTTAACTGATCTGTGATCTGAGGTCCATACTAATAGTATGTAACATTCACTCCAAAGACACCGCCATTCAAAACTATTTCTTGTCTTAATTTAACCACAATCAAACATGTATGTATATTGACTCTTAACCACCAGTTTACATACACTGTTCAATCAGTTTTTACCAATAATCAGGGTTATTGGGATGGAATTAGTAAATATAGAATTATTTCAGCTTAACAGTTAGTTGGAACTTCGTGGTACCTAAGTCTCAAGACCCAGAAACATGTATGGATTCCTATGCTTCACAAATATACAGACTTACAACACTAATTTAACATTGTGGAGAAGACAGAATAGAGAGAGAAGCGATCATCGAATTGTGTATCAGTTTACTCAGCATACGAGAATATGACTCCCCACATGGGGACGAGGCCTAGAGTTTGAGGTAACTTGAATGTTCTTCCAATGACTTAAGGAAATAATTTGTAATGAAGATCCTCTACAACTGCTTTGGTCCGTCTAGTGGTCATTCCTTCCTATTAAGACAATCGATACAAAGACCTCGATACAACCTGATTTGTATTCACCATATGCGTATTCGTCGCATCCAATTTCGAAATAAGTGGCGTTTAACAACCTATCAGCAGCTGAGCTGGATATCGGCGCTATACAGATGTTAGTATGTGCGTGTGTGTATGTGTGTGTGTGTGTGTGTGTGTATGTATATAAAAATCTATCCCTAGTTTCTGCATTGTGACTGATTGTCATATACATGGTAGAGATATAATCCCATTTCCATAAACTTTTTCCACATATGTAACCTCATATTCTATAATGAAACAAACGATGATGACACGAGGTCCTGTAATAAGAAATCAGTGTGGCTCTGTAGTATATAGGTATACACATCCTAAACTACAACACCCGTGACGTTGAGAGTTCATTGAGAAAGGATGTTGACACGATGTTTTAATCCGGGACATTGGCTTCGTGGCTGCTGTAAGAGTAATCGTCCCATTCTACACCGGACAACCCTTGATTATGGACACAACGCATGCTGGTAATATTTTACCCAGTTGTTCCAGTGGGATGTCAAATTCGTAGACTCCGTGGAAACTCCCTAACAAAAATTGATAGACACATTTATGGTTAAATCAAAGATGTTGGACGTAGTGTATGAAACAGTGCATGTTTACACGAGAGCACACTGCGGGTTGAGAGTCACACACAGAGGTGCAGTTACAATGAGGGGCCTATATGTCGAACATGTACAGCTGCAATCACAAATCACGAGGAGTAGTTATAGTTTTGACGGTTTTAATGAACACTACTGTTATTTAGCGTGTCACGGATGCGATGGCACTTAGAAAGAAATTTTGTAAAGGGATTTCACAGAAATCAGAGACCAGAAATCAGAGTCTATTGAAAGCTTGTTTATCAAATCAGGACATAGGCTGATAGAGACGTGTATTTGTACAGAAACCATCGTAAATATAGGTAAGTCGTTAATGAGAAAATCCATACAATATTGAGTTTTGAAATAAGCCGGCAGTCTGTAGAGAACTAATATGCTCGACATATTGTCATGCCAAAACTTTCCGCATCCGTTTACCCTAGCTATAATCCAACTTAACTTACAAATTATCTAGATGTACATGTCAGAATGACCTATTTCCAGTACAATGACGCGAGCCGAGCTGACTCGTCAGGTTGTGATATGTATAGAATATTACACGAATTCTCCTTAGATACCAATTTTACGACACTTCCTTTGGTATCTGACAGAGCGGAAGCGAGGTGAGATAAGACAGTAAGTTCATGAGTTTCGAAAAATTGGAATCTGAAGAGGACGGATGTAGTATTAAATTTAGTACCCACGTTGTAAATACATTGCAGCTGACTTTTGTGTAATTTCTGATTTGTTGTATACACAAACCGAAACCGGTTTAAGGAAGAAGTTGCTTGAGTAACTTGACAAAAAGTGAACTACTTCGTGTTTTCCAATGGATCTTCGCCGTTTCAGTAGTACTGGGGCTCCTTTCACGAAGCAGCCTCTACTAAGGTTAACCTTAACTCCCATTCTTTAACATTGCAATAAGGTTACCTTAGTGACTTACGATCACCTTAGTGCTTTGTGAAGAAGGCCCTGCTCTTCAGTTCGTTCTGAGCTGGTGTCTTGTTGGCATGTGCTATCGCTGTCTTGTGAACCGGTTGCAAGAGCAGAAGTTAAGTACAGGGGCTATGACTCGAGCCTAGAAGTATGACGCCGTGCCGCGATTGCACGAGAAGGATGAATCCTTGTGACTGTTATGAATGAAAAAGAACTTCCGGATCAACGTCGCCTAGTGTCGTGACTATGATTATCCAATCAAATCGCGAATCGGGGGTAAACACCGTACGAAAACTGTCAACCATGTACGTCACACTAGTCTGGTAGGAGTGATGTTTTTTGCCATCTGTTCGTTCACCACGGGGATGATAAATACATAATACTTGGAGTGATGATCAATATACCACAACAATCACAGTTTTCTACACTTGTTGTGGCGATACGCTTCACCAAGAGAGGTTAATTCTTGAGGATGCCAGTCGGTGCTACTTGTTGTGGCGATACGCTACACCAAGAGAGGTTAATTCTTGAGGATGCCATCCAACGCCAGACAGTATTTCAGATCCTCAGCATTTTTTAGAATCCCCGTAATCGTCACCGGATACCTGGGGAACGAAGCAATCCCAGAAATGAACGAAGTTCAATTTTCGCTTGAAATGGTTCTTTTAAAGAGTACAGGTTTGCAAACTGTTTCTAATTTTAGACGCGCATATTCCTTTGAGCTGAAATTTCTCTTTCATGAAATTATATTAAGACAAACACGTTATCTTCTAAATCGTTCTGCATAACAAATGAAATAATCGCACATGAGAAAAGATGTACAAGATGTAACAATAGCCTTCTTCCCTGCTTCCTGCTTCCTGCTTCCCCAGTAGGTGAAAATGAAAAACAAAATTCGAACTCTCAGTTGTCTAGCCGGCGCCATTCTAATTACCCCGTCCTTCTCCACATGCCAAGAGTCATCAAATGAACAAACTGGGTTTCCGGCCAACAAAGGGGAAGACGTTGACAACGAAGGGGAATCCCCTTGAATCATCGCTGATGCTGCTGACTAAAACTTTGCCTTGCAAATTCGTATATGTCTAAATGTATATGTACAACTCTGTACTTCATCATTCAACGTTTACATGTGTGTATTATGTTTGCAATAATGACGCTAATACACTCAAATGCTCAATTCAAGACTTTATTACAATTAGTGGTGTCAGTGCTCGTATTACCTGACACTTCAGGTTGTTCATTTATGGTGTGACCAACTTTCGGGGTATTAAGCGCGGTAATATCCTCACCGGCAGTTAGATCACAACGAGCAAATAGGACAATATTTACTCTGCAAAACAAATAGAAACGCAAAAGCAGACAATTTGAAATATCTGAAGGAGTTTTACTGAAATGCATGCAAACTTGATACCAAATATGCATTTCCCATGTCTGCAAACATCGGGGGTGGTTCGAGTGATTCGAATCAAGCATGACCCCCCAAAATACCGAAAAACCGAGGGAAACGCAAAACGCAACAATGTGTGAGCGTGGCGGCAAAACACGCAAATATGTAATGAACGGGCAGCACGAATTGTTGACCCATGAAAATGATATACATGTATTTTCATTTGTCTGTCATGACAATTGTACAGCAAGTAAAAAATGAATACATGCCACGACTGACAGAAGGTCAACAAATCCCATTGTGATAGTCATAAGTAATTGTCAGTGTCCGATTCCATCCTAACTCACGAATTCATCATCAAACAGAACCAGTATCTCTCCCAGTCATATGCCGTTCCAGTGCTGTACCTTGTATACTGATTATGTTGGCATCTGTGGACATTGACCTATTCCATATATAACTGCCGTCGCCTCCGGGTTCTCCCTGACACAGTTTAAGTAAATTATTTCTCTCTCATTACGG
This sequence comes from Haliotis laevigata, assembly GCA_008038995.1. Taxonomy (NCBI): domain Eukaryota; kingdom Metazoa; phylum Mollusca; class Gastropoda; order Lepetellida; family Haliotidae; genus Haliotis; species Haliotis laevigata. The sequence goes on along the minus strand of VKKT01002845.1, from coordinate 137,238 downwards.
ATCATCTTTACTCAAAGAACTTGAACCAGTCAGATGAAAGAATGTGAACGTGTGCACACAGGCGTGTTGTAGAATGACAATATATTGTGTTACTTACACTATTTTGACGTCACGATTATCAGTGTTTGTCTTGTCAGACTGAACACGTGTACTGACTTTAAACGATCCCAGATGTGGCTCATAATTCGGTTGTCAGGACTTGAAAGAAGTCACAGTGCCCTTTACTGTCAGCCATCTGTCTTTCTGTTAATGTACTTCCGTGTTTGGGTTTCATTCCTGAGATCATATTAAAATCTGTGACTAAATTTAGACTAAATGAGACTATTGAGAAGACCAGAGTGCATGGCTTAAAACTAAAACTAAATTAGACAATATATCTTTAAATGAGACAATATATATTTAAATGAGACAATATATATTTAACTGAGTTGCATTGATGATACGACTGTAGTGCACGACGGTCAATGTGGTTTTCTAGGCTATCAGCCTGAGGAATTGTCTCACTCGGAACCTGTTTCTATTCCTTTAGTGCACGTGTCCGTAACATGACCATAAATGTATCAAGAATGGTGTTCAAAATGTCATACCATCACCATGACAACCGGCGTCTGTCTCTCCAGTCTGTTGATGGCAAGAGAGCCGATAGGTCAGTATGTGGATGTAGGTCGCCCCACTCCTTGTCTGGATATGTCCCGAGAATTCAGTAAATGTAACAGCATGAAATACGAGACCACTCTTGAAGACAGTACAAAAAAGGGTATAGATCTCCAGCAACTGATAGTAGATCGCCATACCAGAGACAATGGGGACTGACAGTGCTCTTGCTTCCTGCATGGAACCCACCTGGCTTTACGCCATCCTTCAGCCTTACATCTAGCCATCTAGACATGACGAAACACTTCAAACACAACACTTGTTAGATACAAAACTACTTGCGAGACATGGACATACAAAACCCCATCGAGGACATTGCCACGAACAATCTTACTTAATAATCATACCCTACCAATTTTTAGAATATTTAACTATATACTTCACACCTTGTGAAGTCATTGAATTTCATTTAAGAAGTAAATGATCAAACGGGAACTAATACTATTAAAGATCCTACATTGTTAATGTTTTCAATATTGATCCCTTGTGATGGAAAATTAATACAGTCAAGCAGCACATGCTTGGCCGTGATTTTGTATCTCAAGGAATACAAAGTGGAGTATCCTCACCTTTCAACAGGCACTCGTGTGTATATCCAGAATACACACATACGGCGTCGTCTTAAAATGACCTCTTCAAATCTATACTGAGACCCCAAGTAGGTGTAACCAATATTGGGTTTTATTGCCAGGTAACTTATCAACACCTTCGTGGGAGTCCCACTTCTTTTGCATTAGATCTCAGATGTAAGTTTGATATTGAAGTTAAAGGTTTAATTCGTATTCCAGGTGGTGAAACAGGAACAGTTGTTTTAATATACTGAACATCATTGAAAACGCACCACATGTATAGTTTTGATTTCCAAGAGCACACATGAGCAATCGGTACATTACATACTTTTGTAGTTCAATGATCGGTAAAGAGAAGAAACAAGAACCAATCCAGCAAAACAGTGAAGTTTTAATTCAGCTGACCATGAAAGAAAGATGGAGTCAAATCCAAAGGTCAGGCACGTGTATGACACCGTTAGTAGCAACACAAGCTGTGCAACGTCTCCTCATGGAACTGATAAGTCTCTGAATAATGTTTTGAGGCAATGCATTCCACTCTTGTTGCAGGGCATTCTCAAGTTCCCCAAGGTTGTTGATCTGTGGGCGACGTGAGAGGCACAAGTGTTCAATGGGAGACAAATCTGGTGACAATGCAGGCCATGGAAGTAGAGGAATGTTGTTGTTTGCCAGAGACTGGGTTGTAACACGTGCAGTGTGCGCTCGAGAATTGTCCTGCTGGAATGTGTGCAGATCTTGATGTTGGTTAAAGAAGGGAACGACGTTCTTCTGAAGAATGGTGTCAATGTAGTAAAGGGCATTCACTCTACCACGACAAACTACAAGAGCGGTTTTGTGATGATAACTGACCACCACCCACCCCACCCCCACACACACACACACCATAATGCTGTCTCGACCCCACCGATCTATTTCCACAAACACAGTCCTGATGGTAGCATGTTTCCCGTCGACGCCATACCCGTAGACGCCCGTCAGCATTTCGCAAGTGAAAACGTGACTCGTCACAACACAACACCATGCCAACGTCGTAACAACCACAAACGATGCTGTTCAGCCCATCGTCGGCGTTCACGGCGATGTCTATCAGTCAGGATGGGTCCAACATAAGGGCGTCGACACCGTAATCCTGCCCACGGAGACGGCGTCGGACGGTGGAAGCACTGGTCAAACCACGTCGTTGGCGGTTCTGGCAGCTGGCAACGTATATCCCGAATATGGCGTCGAACAATGTCTCGATCTTGGCGAGGGGTGGTAACACGTGCCTGGCCAGGACGTTGGCGGTCCCTAGTGGTTCGTTTGTTGGTACCTGTTGGCAAGTCTATGATGGTGGAATGATGGCAACCAAATCTTCAGGCAATTATCCTGCTTGATGTGCCAACCTGCAACATGTCCAACGCCCGTTCTCGTTCCTCTGGTGACAATCTTGGCATTGCAAAATAAACTTTACTTGCGGAGGTACAGCTAAAATGAGAACGGTCATTTATAACCCTAATCAGCATGTTTTACGCATGCAATTTGTGCTTTTCGTGTGTGTTGTGCATGAATGTTGTCGTTGTCATGTGATGTGTTCCATGATGTGTTCGGGCAATCCGCTCTTTACTGTACAGCTTTATTTATTGTCTTTTGTGATATTAACATTTCCAACGTTCATTTTCTAAATGCCACTTAAAGAAGTTATTGCTTTATAGCTTAAATATATTGCAAACAGAGTATAATGTCACTGTTCTTTTTCACGTGCGAAACAGCGCTATTTTGGACCAGTGTGCAGGTTTTAGGCGGCAAGGCCGAGCGACATTTATAGTATTAGGGATCATCATCAGTTTGGGAAATATAGGACAAACACTGCAACGAGCGATTTTTTACCCTATTCCTCTTACCTACTTTCGATGTACATACATGTATTAACATCTTGCAAATAAAAAGGGTTCGCTAACCATATTAGTGACTGTGATTAAGAGAAGGCTCATCTGTTTCAAGGAAAGGACTTTCAATATGAGAAGTGCGGAAAGATTCAAGACAAAGTCCTAGACTTTGATGGTAGTGGATAGATACAAGAAGTTTAAGGTTGATTTAAAAGACACGGCTCATCGATGATAGAGCCGTAGAGTTTTGAACTAAGAGTTTCGAATTTGAAACAACCTTAAATATCTAGTGTCTTCAGGCATGTAGTTTTCAAATATATGATATATGGCCGGAAGATCAAATGTTGATCCGAAATGATACCCAGGAACTTTGTCTGCTTTACAATTGTGACTGGTGTACCGTCTAAATTTCATTCCGTGTCCTTTCTAGGTTAATATTTTTGACAAATTGGTTTTGATTTTGAAAATTTTAAACCGTTTTCTAAACATTTATTAATTCCATTTAAACATAATTGCAGTTGCCTTTCAACAGTATGCGCAGACTTGCCTGACATTTAAGAAATTTGATATAAATTAAGGCAAACTGCTGAGACTGAACTTGAGCAAGTATTTTTGTTATGGGGAGTGGTTCAGCAGTCTGAGTGGACTCTTCGGGCGAGTATACTTCCGGGTTAGCTGTATCCACCAATGTCAAATCAGGTTGGCACAATGTTGATAAAATGAATACAGTTAATTCAGTTGCTTTGTGTTGGATATTCACGTAATTGAGGCACAGAATTCATTTTGTTCTGGACTGTGACCATTAACTTTTTGGTTTTGGCACCAGTACAACCAATATTCTTGTGAATTTGTTGCTCAAGATTGGGAATTCTTTAGAGAAAGATGAATGTGTCCCATTTTTTAAATGTTGTTATCGCAATCCTCAGTTACATGATTTCTTTCACTGCAATGAACGCATGTTACAAAGTTTGTACCAGCTGGTCGTACGTTTGGTATTGCATCATCATCATGGATAGGGAATCTAAGTAGCAACCCATATATTGCAATATCCTGCTTTAACAGATTTCGGAGAATTTTGGAAAAGAAAAATTGGAAGAGGTAGATCTTTATGGGTTTAGTTTCATTTTTCTTTTCTTGCATGTGAATCTATAAACAAAAGTCGCCCCTTGCTGTTTTATTTATTAAGTTCAGTCAGCAAACAACTGATGTCGGTCTCTGACTATTTCTTTGCTGATGTGGCCAATGCAGGAAGCAAATGTACTGTAAGTCCCCATGGTCCCTAGTATGGTGATCTACCTTCAGTTGTTAGCGATCTATAGCCCATTTTTAGATTGTGTGTTGTCCCCTATGGTTAAAATGTTTTAGATTCAATTACTAGTTTTACATATCTATATCTGTGATACTCTAGTAGCTTTACTGTCCTTCGATGACAGGTTTTATAATATATACAT